>JAXLNO010000229.1:0-26571 GCA_038087875.1 Malacoraja senta | reverse complement strand
AGGAGTCTTATCTCTTCTAGGTGTAATGTTTCGAACATATTTGAAGTCCACATATTTATAGTTGGTATTGGAGCCTTCTTCCAAAATTTTAGAATTGGCTTTTTTCCAGTTATTAACCCATAGTCCATTAGTTTCTTTTGAAACACATTTAGTTCTGGGCCATCTTCCGTTATTCCGAAGATAATCCATTCTGCTTTGGGTATCAGTCTTATTTTAAATAACTTTGTAAAGATTTCAAAAATTTCATTCCAAAATTTTTGAATTTTTGTACAGAAAACGAATGAGTGCGCTATAGTAGCTTCTTGGGATTGACATTTATCACAAATAGATGATACATTTGGGAACATTTTATGAATTTTAGTTTTCGAATAATATAATCTATGTAAAATTTTAAATTGTATTAAAGTGTGTCTTACATTAATCGAACATTTATGCACGTTTAATAAGTGTTGATTCCAACTTTCCTTTGAAATTTTAATAGCTAACTCTTGTTCCCAGTCTCTTCTGATACCCTCCGTAGATGGTATTTGTACATTTAAGATAATATTATACAAATATGATATTAAGTTTGCTGATTCAGCTTTTATCTGCATTGCCTCATCCAATACATCTACTGGGTTATTATAATGATCTTTTGTATATTTTTTCAAATAGACGCATATTTGAAAATATTTAAAATATTGATTATTTCTGAGCTTATATTTTATTTGTAATTGTTGAAATGAAAGTAATTTTCCAGTTTCATACAAGTCACCAAGTGTTTTAATTCCTAGTCTATCCCATTGTGTAAAAGCTTTATCTATAATAGAGGGATTAAACGAAGGGTTATTAACTATAGGTAATAAAAGTGATAAATTTCTTAATTTTAAATTTTGTTTTATTTGTTTCCAAATTCGGATTGTGCTATGAATAATTGGGTTCTTATTATAATTTATGTTATTCAATTTCATTTCTCAGGAATCAAAGCGGTCACCTCCATGTGAAGCCACAGGAGATGGGCAAGGTCCTCAATGAGTATTTCTCCTCTGTATTTACCGAGGAGAAAGATAGTAGGACGGAGGAAATTGGAGTGGTCACTGGAAGTGTCATGAGAGCAGTCAGGGTTACCGTTGAGGAAGTACTGAAGGTACTGTCGTGTTTGAGGAACACAAATCTCCTGGGCCTGATCTGATATATTGTGAGAGGACATTGTGGGAAACTAGAGAGGAAATTGCGGGAGCCCTGGTTGAAATTTATGACGTCCTTAAATACAGGTGCCAGAGGATTGGAGGGTGGCAAATGTTGTACCTCTTTTCAAGAAGGGCGCAGCGAAAATGCTGGGAACTATAGGCCGGTGAGCTTAACATCTGTACTTGGTAAGTTACTGGAGAGTATTTTACTTCGGAGTCACGTGAGTGACTACGTGAAGAACCCCGCCAGTGCGCCTGCGCGTCATTACGTCAGACGCCTTGACGCAAACGGACGTGAGGAGCAGAGCTCCTCCAGTGGTTTGTAGTTTTTCAACTACAAGGTAAGTAAAAACTTTTTTCATATTTTCCAGGTCCGTTTACTGTGGGTCTGTGGGGATTTTTTTCCACAGACGCCATGGAAAAAACGGGCAGGGGGAAGAGGCGAGCGACACAGCTGACAGAAAGTCGGGAGTCCGCGGTTAGAGACCAGTACTAAACCCCGGTACAGTCGCCAGTGGTGAGCATAGCGACTGTGGACCTGGGGCTGGTGAAAACACAGTCAGCGCCTGTCGGGCAAAAGGCAAAGTTTTAATCCCAACGGCCCACGGAGGGAGTCCCAGGCAATGGAAGTAGCTCCAGGGCTAGATACTGCTTTCGAGCGTATTGCCCAAATAGAAAGCCTTTTACATAGGCTGTTGGAGCAAAGTTCACTCAGGAAGGAGTGTACTAAAATCCAAGCTGCTGGAAGCAGCTCAACAGCTCCTGGTACAGGGCTAGATACTGCTTTCGAGCGTATTGCCCAAATAGAAAGCCTTTTACAAAGGCTGTTGGAGCAAAGTTCACTCAGGAAGGAGTGTATTAAAATCCGAGCTGCTGGAAGCAGCTCAACAGCACCTGGCACAGGGCTGATGGAATGCACCCTCAGGGATGAGGAGCGTGCTACGGGTCATGAGATTTCAGACCCCGACTCTGACGGCGAGGCTGTACAAGGCGATGAACGGCAGCTGCCAGATGTTCCACCCCTGGCAGTACGATTCGCTGCCCCGTCAGGGTCAGGAGAGCCATTAGGAGAAGAACTGGCCTCCTTAAAATTACTTGGTTTCCCATCAGCTGGAACAGCAGGAGATGGATGAGACTGCAAGAAAGCAGGAGACCCCAAGTAACTGTGGGTTGCTGAAAGCAGCAGCAGTGAACCAAATTATCTGGAATCAGTTGCAGAGAATATTAAAGCTGCTGGGTTCTGGAATAACTGCTTTTACCAGAATAGCAGATAACAGCCAAGAGATGACGAAGTTGCATCAGGAAGCACTGGGGTTGCTATGCAGCACCCACTTCGAGATCAATTATCTGAGGAAGGTGCTATACGGCCTACTATGAATCCGAAATTCGCAGCACTCTGCAAACCAAGTAATATACAATTACCCAACTTAATCTTTGGAGAGGATCTCGGGAGACGTATTAAAGAGTTGGAAGATGAAGCGAAAACAGGATTGATGAAAACATCAATGGTTGCAAAGTCTGTAAAGAGGAAGTATCCTTTCAGACGTCATACGGATCCTGGACAAGGACCAAGTCACTCATCAATGCAGGGACGTAGCTGGCGGCCTGCAGCGGGAGTAAGAACCAGTGGTGGTGCTTCCGGGAGAATCCAGGGATCTCAGAGTACTCAAATGACTCAAGAGGTAGGTGGACCTGGTTCTCATGGGAACATACTAACTGGATTAAGTCCAAAAGTTGGAGGCAGATTACGTCTCTTCTATAGCAATTGGAAGAAGATTACTTCAGATGTGGTAATTCTGAATAATATACAAGGATTTCGAATTGAATTCAATCCAAATTATGATTTGCCTGTCCAGCATGTTCCTAGCAGAACTCTCCACTTTGCAAAGTAATGGAGGTTCAAGCTGCGCTTCAAAACCCTATATATAAAAGGTGTTATTGAAGAATCAGTCTACCAAATTCACCAATTTGGGTCAAATATATTCCCTCGATCAAAAAAGGATGGAGGATGTAGGATTATTATAGACTTGACAAGTCTGAATCCTTTTGTTCAGTGTCTGTTCACTTGGAAGATATGAAGCATCTTAAATTTACATGGATGAACCAGTTAGGGCAGTTCAAAGCTCTGCCTAATGGGTTAACGTCCGCTCCCAGAATATTCATAAAATTGTTAAAATCAATTCTGGGGTTGCTGAGAGCCAGGGGCATGTACTAATGGCATACCTGGATGATGTCCTGATTATAGGAAGGACAAAACAGTCAACAGAAGCATCTGTTGCAGTTATGAAATCAAACTTTTGAAAGTTTGGGGGTTTCTAAATTCATCCAAAGAAATCAAGGTTAAAACATGTACCTCGATTGATTATTTGGGGTTCACAATTGATTCAGCCCAAATGAAAATTACGTTGCCCAGTGACAAAAGGGTGGAGTTGATTAAAGATTGCAGTAATCTGTTAAACAAGCAAAAACCTTTAATCAGACAGGTGGCTCGAGTACTGGGAAAATTAGTAGATTCCCAGCAGTCCAGTATGGACCATTACATTATCGTAGCTGCAGAGAATCAAAGAACAGGCACTGAGAGTAAATGCTGGTCATTTTGATAGAACCATGCAAGTAACAACAAATGCTGTTTCTAATCTGCAGTGGTGGATTCTACATGTCTCAAGCAGTTCAGGCAAAGTGCTGATTGAACAACCTTCCATGATATTACAAACTGATGCCAGTGCACTAGGATGGGGTGCAACTGACTTAACATCTAGCTGCGGAGGCAGATGGAATCAGGAAGAGTTATTGTCACCGCAGACATGGGGAATTACCTATTTGGAGCTTTTAGGAGGTTTCTATGGACTCCAAGCTTATTGTTCTAACAAAAGTTCAAATTAATAAACACAACAGCAGTTGCCTATATTAAGTCGGTGTCATGTGACAAAATGGTTAAATCAACTTTGGTCTTGGTGTGTTGAAAAGAACATTTGGATTTCAGCTATCTATCTACCAGGTAGAATGAACACGATAGCAGACACCAGGTCACAAAAGTTCCATGATAATAAAGAATGGATGTTGAATCAAGAGGTATTCAATGATATAGTAATCAGATTTGGAATGCCCGACATCGACGAATCATTAGCTATCGAGATATGTCTCATGGAAACCAGATCCAGGAGCAGTGGCGATTGATGATTTCTCGCCACATTGGTGTGGTATGTTTTCATATATAGTTCCACCTTTCGGCCTCATAAGCCAATGTTTGCTTAAAATCAGGGAAGATGCTGCTTCAAGGGTATTGGTAGTACCAGATTGGCCTACACAGCCATGGTATCCGTTGATATTAGAATTAACAACACAAATGTTGATGAAAGTCACAAAAAATGAGTAATTTATTGCTGCACCCTGTAACAGGGGAACAACATCCATTATATGATCGTTTGGATTTGTTGATTTGCAGGTTTTAAGAATGCCTTTTCTGGGACGAGGACTGTCTGAGCGTACTGTGGACATGCTTACGGCAGCCTGGAGGAAGAGCACTCAAAAACAGTACCTTTCTTATATTAAGAAATGGGAAGAGTTCTGTGTACAAAAGAATGTGCAATAAAGTACTGCAGATATTTCAAATGTTTAGAATTTCTGTCAAAACTTTATTATAATGAAGGTCTGAGTTGTAGTGCAATTAATTCAGCCAGAAGTGCATTGTCCTCATATTTGGTTCTGGATTCAGAAAGAAACCCAATTGGGTCACACCCAAGGTACACAAAAATGCTGGAGAAACTCAGCGGGTGCAGCAGCATCTATGGAGCGAAGGAAATAGGCAACGTTTCGGGCCGAAACCCTTCTTCAGACTCGGAGAGAGGAGAACTTCTTCAAAGTAGGCATACCTTGACGAGATTTCGCAGTGGAGTAGACAAAGTGTTAAAGAAGGAACTGCAGATGCTGGAAAATCGAAGGTACACAAAAATGCTGGAGAAACTCAGCGGGTGCAGCAGCATCTATGGAGCGAAGGAAATAGGCAACGTTTCGGGCCGAAACCCTTCTTCAGACTTTTGTCACA
The DNA here is from genome assembly GCA_038087875.1 of Malacoraja senta. Classification (NCBI taxonomy): domain Eukaryota; kingdom Metazoa; phylum Chordata; class Chondrichthyes; order Rajiformes; family Rajidae; genus Malacoraja; species Malacoraja senta. The sequence goes on along the minus strand of JAXLNO010000229.1, from coordinate 21,357 downwards.
CCCAATTGTTTCCAGACTAATGAAAGGAATCTTTAATTCCAAACCACCAAAACCTAGGTACATGACAATCTGGGATGTAAGTGTGGTACTCAAACTACTTCGTGAATGGTCATCAAGTGTGTCTTTACCTTTGGCCAAGCTCAGTATGAAAGTATTCATGCTTATGGCATTAGTGACAGCACAACGAGTGCAAACACTTGGAAAATTACAAATAGACAGTATGGAAGTAACTAAAGATAAGGTTACATTCTATATCTATGACCTACTAAAGCAAATTAGGCCAGGTGTGACAGGATTTAAAATTATGCTAGCAGCATATCCAAATGATCCTTGTCTCTGTATTTAGACATATTTGTTACAATACATTGAGGTCACAAAGAATTTGAGAAATACGGAAACTGGGTTGTTGATCACACACAAGAAACCACACAAGAGAGTTACAATACAAACTATTTCCAGATGGATAAAAGAAGTCTTAACAGCTGCTGGTATTAACACTTATGTTTTTACGTCTCACTCGACTAGGGCAGCAGAAACGTCGGCGGCCAGGGCAAAAGACGTCCCCGTCGACCATATCCTCGCAGCCGCCGGGTGGTCCAATGAGTTGATGTTTCAACATTTTTACCATCGGCCTATTGTTAATGCAGGATTGTTTGCAGAAACTATTTTAAGTTCTGTGTAAATTCCTCTGGTTTAAAGGGGATCTGAATAATTTCATTATTGAAATGAATTACTGCATTTGTGGTACAAATGTTATTATGAATGCATGATTGATTATTTCTTGTTCCGAGTCAATCAATGCAGTGAGAAGCCGGGATTGATCTACGGCATGAAATCACAAAGCTTTAAAATCTTCACGTAGTCACTCACGTGACTCCGAAGTAAAATAGTAAGATTAAACGAGAACTTACCTAAGTTTGAAGTTTGATCTTTATTTTATGAGGAGTTACGTAGGTGATTACGTGCCCGCCACGACCCTACCCGCTATCATAAAGGTCAGACGGAAGTTCATGTATTACTCGTTTTATTATGAGACTATATTACTTCGGTTGTTTTTTGTGATTTCACACCGCTGCTTTGAAGATTGACGCGCAGGCGCACTGGCGGGGTTCTTCACGTAATCACCTACGTAACTCCTCATAAAATAAAGATCAAACTTCAAACTTAGGTAAGTTCTCGTTTAATCTTACTATTCTGAGGGATAGGATATACAGGCATTTGGATGGGCAAGGGTTGATTTGGGGACAGTCAGCATGGTTTTGTATGTGGAAGGTCGTGTCTCACAAATCTGATTGAGTTTATTGAAGACGTGAGCAATAGACAATAGGTGCAGGGGTAGGCCATTCAGCCCTTCAAGCCAGCACCGCCATTCAATGTGATCATGGCTGATCATCCACAATCAGTACCCCGTTCCTGCCTTCTCCCCATATCCCCTGATACGCTATCTTCAAGAGCCGTATCTAGTTCTCTCGTGAAAGTATCCAGAGAACCAGCCTCATTCACCATCTGAGGCAGAGAATTCCACTGTCTCACAACTCTCTGCGTGAAAAAATGTTTCCTCATCTCCGTTCTAAGTGGCTTACCCCTTATTCTTAAACTGTGGCCCCTGGTTCTGGACTCCCCCAACATCGGGAACATGTTTCCTGCCTCTAGCGTGTCCAAACCCTTAACAATCTTATATGTTTCAATGAGATACCCTCTCAACCGAAAAAGTTGATGAAGGCAGAGCTGTAGATGTTGTGTACATGGACCTTAGCAAGGCGTTCAACAAGGTGCCGCATGGTCAGTTGCTCTGGAAGGTTAGATTTCATGGGATCCAAGGAGAGATAGCTGAATGGATAGCAGGTAGACAAAAATGCTGGAGAAACTCAGCGGGTGAGGCAGCATCTATGCAGCGAAGGAAATAGGCAACTTTTCAGGCCGAAACCCTTCTTCAGACTGATGTGAGGGTGGGGGGCGGGAAGAAGAAAGGAAGAGGAGGAGCCATTGGGCTGAGGGAGAGCTGAGAAGGGGAGAAGTAAGGACTACCTAAAATTAGAGAAGTCAATGTTCATACCGCTGGGGTGCAAACTCCCCAAGCGAAATATGAGGTGCTGCTCCTCCAATTTACGGTGGTCCTCACTCTGGCCATGGAGGAGGCCGAGGACAGAAAGGTCGGATTCGGAATGGGAGGGGGAGTTGAAGTGCTGAGCCACCAGGAGATCAGGTTGGTTATTGCGAACCAAGTGGAGGTGTTCGGCGAAGCGATCGCCAAGCCTACACTTGGTCTCACCGATGTAGAGCAGCTGACACCTAGAGCAGCGGATGCAATAGATGAGGTTGGAGGAGGTGCAGGTGAACCTCTGCCGCACCTGGAAAGACTGCTTGGGTCCTTGAATGGAGTCAAGTGGGGAGGTAAAGCGACAAGTGTAGCATTTCCTGCGGTTGCAAGGGAAAGTGCCAGGAGAGGGGGTGGTTCGGGTGGGAAGGGACGAATTGATCAGGTAGTTACGGTGGGAGCGGTCTTTGCGGAAAGCAGACAGGCGAGGAGATGGGAAGATGTGGCAGGTGGTGGGATCACGTTGGAGGTGGAGAAAATGTTGGAGGATTATTTGTTGTACGTGACGGCTGGTAGGGTGGAAGGTGAGGACAAGGGGGACTCTGCCCTTGTTACGAGTGGGGGGGATGGGGAGTGAGAGCAGAGTCACAGGGTATAGAAGAGACCCTGGTGAGAGCCTCATCTATGGTAGAAGAGGGGAATACCCGTTCCCTGAAGATTGAGGACATCTCCGATGCCTTGGTGTGGAACACCTCATCCTGGGAGCAGATGCGGCGTAGACGGAGGAATTGGGAGTAGGGGATGGAGTCCTTACAGGAAGCAGGGTGGGAAGATGTGTAGTCCAGATAGCCATGGGAGTCAGTGGGTTTATAGTGGATGTCGGTCAGTAGTCTGTCACCTGCGATGGAGATAGTGAGGTCAAGAAATGGTAGGGAAATGTCGGAAATGGTCCAGGTGTATTTGAGTGCCGGATGGAAGTTAGTGGTGAAACGGATGAAGTCAGTGAGTTGTGTATGGGTGCAGGAGGTAGCACCAATGCAGTCGTCGATGTAGCAGAGGTAGAGTTCGGATAGCAAATGGATAGCAAATTGACTCAATGGAAGGAAGCAGAGGGTGATGGTGGAAGGTTGCTTCTCAGAATGGAGGCCTGTGTGTGTGTGTCACAGGGTTCGGTGCTGGGCCCGTTACTGTTTGTCATCTACATCAATGATTTCGATGAGAACAAACAGGACAAGATTAGCAAGTTTGCTGATGACACAAAAGTGAGTGGTTTTACAGATAGTGAAGATGGTTGTGAAAGATTGCAGCAGGAACTGGATCGATTGGCCAGGTGAGCGGAGGAATGGTTGATGGAATTTAATACAGAGATGTGTGAGGTGTTGCATTTTGGGACGTCAAACAAGGGCAGGATCTACACGGTGAATGGTAGGGCTCTGGGTAGTGTTGTAGAGCAAAGGGATCTAGGAGTACAGGTGCATGGTTCCTTGAAGGTGGAGTCGCAGGTAGATAAGGTGGTCAAAAAGGCTTTGGCACTTTGGCCTTCATCAGTCACAGTATTGAGTTTAGAAGTTGGGAGGTCATGTTGCAGATGTATAAGACGTTGGTGAGACCGCATTTAGAATATTGTGCTCAGTTCTGGGCACCGTATTATAGGAAAGATATTGTCAAGCTTGAAAGGGGTCAGAAAAGATTTACGAGGATTTTTCCAGGACTAGAGGGTGTGAGCTACAGGGAGAGGTTGAGTAGGCTGGGTCTCTATTCCATGGAGCATAGGAGGATGAGGGGAGATATAGAGGTATACAAAATCATGAGAGGAATAGATCGGGTAGATGCACTGAGTCTTTTACCCAGAGTAGGGGAATCGAGGACCAGAGAACATAGTTTCAAGGTGAAGGGAAAAAGATTTAATAGGAATCCGAGGGGTAACTTTTTCACACAGAGGGTGGTGGGTGTATGGAACAATCTGCCAGAGGAGGTAGTTGAGGCTGGGACTATCCCATCGATTAAGAAATAGTTGGACAGGTACATAGATGGGACAGGTTTGGAGGGTTATGGACTAAGGGCAGGCAAGTGGGACTAGGGTAGCTGGGACATTGTTGGCCGGTGTGGGCGAGTTGGGCCGAAGGGCCTATTTCCACACTGTATCACTCTATGACAAAACAAGAGAGAGAGAATGAGAAAACGAGAGAACAAGAAAAGGAAGAGAGAGAACGAGAAAACAAGAGAACGAGAAAACGAGAGATAGAACGAAAGAAAAGGAGAGAGAAAAGGTGAGAGAGGGAGAAAAGAAGAGGGAGAGAAAAGGAGAGAGAGAAAAGGAGAGAGAAAGGGAGAGGAGAGAAAGAGAGAGAGAAAAGGAGAGAAAAAGGAGAGAGAAAAGGAGAAAGAGAAAAATAGAATAGAATGCCATTTTATTGTCACTGTACACATGTACAATGAGATTAAAAGCAGCTCGTACTCAGTGCAGACATGTAATTAGTTAAAAAAACAAAAAACAAAAAAAGGGGGGGATAAGGTGCACAGTTCTGCGGCGCTATATACATATCTATAAAAAGACAATGGGTGAATAGAGTGAATAAATAGGATTCCTATACACAGTATGGGTTATTGCACATATTAAAAATTAGTTACAGTACAAATTACAGTAGGTGAATAGATGGAAATCCGGGGGTTAAGCTGTGAAGTCAGTGCATGTGTGAGTTCAGAGAGGTTATGGCTTTTGGAAAGCAACTGTTCTTGAGTCTATTTGTCCTTGTTCTGATGCACCTATAGCACCTCCCTGAGGGCAGCAGGTTGAACAGGCCAAATGCAGGATGGGAGCTGTCCTTGATGATGTTCTTCGCCCTGCTGAGGCAGCGGGAGGTGTAAATGTCCATCAGGGAGGGGAGAGGGCAGCCAATGATCTTCTGTGCTGCCCTAACTACCCTCTGGAGCCTCTCCCTGTCTGCCATGGTGCAGCTGCCGTACCATGCTGTAATGCAGTATGTAAGCAGGCTCTCAATGGACGAGCGGTAGAAGGTCAGCAGCAGGTTGGAGTCCAGGTTGTGCTTCCTGAGGACCCTCAGGAAGTGCAGCCGCTGCTGAGCCTTCTTGATGACCGCTGTGATGTTGTCTGTCCAGGAGATGTCAGCGGAGATGAGGACGCCGAGAAACCGGAAGGTGTAAACCCTCTCCACACACTCGCCGTTGATGTATAGGGGGGCTAAGTCGGCGCTGTGCCTCCTGAAGTCGACAATGAGCATTTTTGTTTTCTTGGTGTTCAGAGCCAAGTTGTTTTCTGAGCACCAGGCTGTCAACTTCAGGACTTCCTCTCTATAGGCTGCCTCGTCTCCCCTTGAGGAGTCCGACTACTGTAGTGTCGTCAGCAAACTTGACGATGCGGTTGTTGTTGTGGGCCGGACTACAGTCGTGGGCGTAGAGACAGTATAGGAGGGGGCTTAGCACACAGCCCTGTGGGGAGCCGGTACTCAACATGCGAGTGGAGGAGAGGTGGGGGCCGAGTCTCACAGTCTGGGGCCGGTTGGTGAGGAAGTCCTTTATCCAGGCACATGTGAGAGTGGGGAGGCCGAGAGTGACCAGTTTGTCGATGAGAATGTCCGGAATGATAGTATTGAAAGCTGAGCTGTAATCCACAAAGAGCATCCGGACGTAGCTCTGCCCCTGCTCCAGGTGGCTCAGCACAGAGTGGAGAGCTACGGTGATGGCGTCTTCTGTGGATCTGTTTGGGCGATAGGCGAATTGGTGAGGGTCGAAGTCTGGAGGGAGATAGTCCTTGTTGTGCTGGAGGACAAATCTCTCGAAGCACTTCGTGATTACCGGAGTGAGAGCCACGGGACGGTAATCATTTAGGCTGGTGATGGGAGACTTCTTCGGCACTGGGACGATTGTGGCTGATTTTAGGCAGGATGGGATTACTGCCTGGTCCAGGGAGAGGTTGAAGATTCTGGTGAAGGTGCCGGTGAGCTGGTGGGCACACGCTTTAAGCACCCTACCAGGCACTCCATCCGGGCCGGCAGCCTTCTTGGGGTTCACTGCCAGGAGCACCCGTCTGACATCGAAAAGGAGAGAGAAAAGGAGAGAGAGATAAAAGGAGAGAGAGAGAAAAGGAGAGAGAGATAAAAGGAGAGAGAGAGAAAAGGAGAGAAAAGGAGAAAAGGAGAGAGAGAAAAGGAGAGAGAGAGAGAAAAAAGGAGAGAGAGAGAGAGAGAAAAGGAGAGAGAGAGAGAGAGAAAAGGAGAGAGAGGAGACAGGAGAGAGAGAGAAAAGGAGAGAATGAAAACGAGAGAAAGAAAACGAGAGGGAGAAAGAAAACAAGAGGGAGAAAGAAAGAAAACAAGAGAAAGAAAGGAAACGAGAGGGAGAAAGAAAGAAAACGAGAGAGAGAAAGAAAACGAGAGAGAGAAAGAAAACGAGAGGGAGAAAGAAAGAAAACGAGAGGGAGAAAGGAAACGAGAAAGAGAAAACTCACAGCTTTTTTTCATTGGAGGTCAATGTCATATGCTGAAAGAGGCCTTTGTTTGAAAGATACAGCATCGAAATAGCCCCTTCGGCCCACCGATTTCATGCTGACCATCAATCACCCATTCATACCGGCTCTATGTTATACCGATTTCTCATTCACTCTCTATTTGCTCCAGATAATTTAGAGGCCAATTAGAGGCAAGGTCCACACAGAGTCCAAGGCAGGATCAAACCCAGGTGTTTAGCATTGAGGCTGCAGCTCCACCAGCTGCTCCACTGTGCCGCCCAGTCATGACACGCGTTCTTGTGATCCTTAAAACTAAATTGATTTTTGATTTCTCAGGCAGTACATTGAGATTTTATTCCTCAAGCTCTAAAGAGTTAAGGGGCTGTCCCACTGTACGAGCTAATTCAAGAGTTCTCCCGAGTTTCCCTGATTCGAACTCGGAGAATTAGGGTAATAGTCGCTCGTAGGTACTCGGGGCTCCCGTGGACATTTTTCAACATGTTGAAAAATCTTCACGAGTCTTACCACGTTTCCAGAGTACCCGCCGTTAGCGTTACGAGCCGCTAAGAGACGTCCCGAGCTCTGACGTACCCGCTACGTACATTCTACGTGCTTACCACGAGTTTGATTTTTTTTTTAAAACTCGGAAGAGCTCTTGAATTAGCTCGTACAGTGGGACAGGCCCTTTATTGATTCTTTAATTTGAGAATTTGTATATCCAAGAACTCCATAACATTCATTGAATTGATGTACTATCAGTGAGATGAGGATCGAAGAAAATTAAAGACAGGCTTAATATAGCAATATAAACACTTTATAGCCCTGTCCCACGGTGCGAGTTCATTCCAAGAGCTCTCCCGAGTTTAAAAAAATCAAACTCGTGGTAAGCACGGAGAATGAACGTAGCGAGTACGTCGGAGCTCGGGGACGTCTCTTAGCACCAACGGCAGGTACTCGGGAAGACTCGCTAACGGCAGGTAAGCACGGGAAGACTCGTGAAGATTTTTCAACATGAAAAATGTCCACGAGAGCCCCGAGTACTGACGAGTGGCCATTAGCGTAAATCTCCGAGTTCGAATCAGGGCAAACTCGGGAGAGCTCTTGGAATGAACTCGTACCGTGGGACAGGGGTTTTACATTTAGAAAGACACTCGTATTCACACTGTATGTTTATTAACAAAAAATGCCTCAAGAGCAACTCAGAATAATTTAAAAATAGATACTATAGCATAGAACATAAAGCAGTGGCCAAAATCTCAGACAATAAAATGAGATCAAAGAAAGAGACTAAATGGAATTCACGGTGACAGATTCAGAGAAGGAATAAACAAACAAAGTTGGTTGCACAGGAACCAAGATGGGGGGGGGGGGGGGGGGGGGGAGGAGAGTCTGAGAGTGGGCTCAACTGGGGAGTTCTCGAAAGAACTGCCAACAACCAAGTGAGGTAGAGGACCTCCCAGAGGAACAAAGGGCTTAAGAAGAGAAGAAGACAGGAACCAAAATGATCAAAGAGTTTAGTGACAGCTGCATTGCTAAAACAAAGAGGTTACTCAGCCCAACAAAATTAGGTCAGCAGTGTGAATGGTGAACGATGTTAAATATATAGGTCCACCACTGATTTTCCAGCATCCTTTGTTCCAAAGCCTTTATGGATTGGCCTTTTGCCAGACCAGGGGTCACGGCCTCTGAGAGGAGTCCAACGGTATCAGAACGGTCTGACTGGGCAGCCGAGGAGCCAAGATATCGGCCTGCAAAGCCGCAGGGAGCAAATTCAACCTGCCGATCGGCCACGGAAGTCAGCTATGATCTGCCAGTTCCAACTGGGCCGGAGTTCCAGAGACCCGGCCACCACAGGGGGCAAATTTGGCCCATTGATCGCCGCGTAACTCCTGATGAGGTCAGAATCGGCTGCCTCACCCAACCTAATTGTCACATTTTCGGGGGGACTTCAAGGGGGGGGGGGAAAGGTTTGTGTGGATGGGGAATTTCAAGTGCTCTCTCGTAATTTTGTCTGGGTTTAAGGAAGTGCCAGACCACCAACTGCTAGAGAAACAATGGTGAACCTGCACAAGAACAATTTGACACCAGGAATCAGCATATGTTTGTGGCAGATACCAATTACTGATGGGTATGATTATTGCATAAAAGGACTGCAATGAAATAAAGATCCAAGAGTTCCATCTTCCCTGATGGATTTGTCCCTTGGCCTTGCCCAACATCATGTCAACAATGATCTAGAACAGTACAACACAATTTCTCAACTTTGCAGGTAGACAAAAGTGCTGGAGAAACTCAGCGGGTACAGCAGCATCTATGCAGCAAAGGAAATAGGCAAGTTTTCGGCCTGAAACGTTGCCTATTTCCATCGCTCCATAGATGCTGCTGCACCCGCTGAGTTTCTCCAGCACTTTTGTCTACCTTCGATTTTCCAGCATCTGCAGTTCCTTCTTAAAAACCTCTCAACTTTGCAAGTCTATCATTGAGAAATCAATCCCAAATCTTTTTCTTAATAGCTTAATTATTGTTAGTATCGGTAGCCTCGCCACGTTTCCATTTATTTTACTTTTCCATTGTTTACAACGTTTCGGATGAGTCTATTATTCCTCCAGGGTCAATCTGAAGAAGGGTTTCGGCCCGAAACGTTGCCTATTTCCTTCGCTCCATAGATGCTGCTGCACCCGCTGAGTTTCTCCAGCACTTTTGTCTACCTTCAATCTGAACTGCAATCTTGTTTTGCAGCTTCATGTTCAATTCCCCACAGAACTCATCATTTCAAGTCAAGAGAGTTTATTGTCATGTGTCCCAGATAGGACAATGAAATTCTTGCTTGCTGCAGCACAACAGAGTATTGTAGGCATAAATACAGAACAGGTCAGTGTGTCCACATACCATAGATTATGTACATATACTGATAATAAATTGTCAGTCCTCGACCGAGTGAGGAAAGTTACCATCCGTGCACATGCAGTTGAGACCTAACTGCACATTAACGTCACAAAAGCAAAGTGACCACAGGGCTTTATTCTACATGTTGCCAGAACTTCAATCATCTTGCAGCCATCAAAACAATGAAATACATTTAAACTAGAGGTTGGCCTGGAATGCATTGGCAAGACAAATTAACATTTTAAATACACGACCGACGGTTTCAGCAGCAGAGAAACAGATGTTGGGGAAGGGTAGGGCAATCTTATCGAGATGAAAATTGGAACAATTTCCTTATAAAGCTTGGTGTCCATTTTCACATCATGTTCAAAACCCTAGTTACATGCGGTGTGTTTTGAAAGAGAATAATAATCTAGGGTGATTTTAAAGTTATTTATTTAATAACATAAAAATAAAAAGGACCCAATAGCTTGAACAATAACAATAAATTACCTGTGAATTCAAGTTTCCAACATAAATGGTTCTTCTAATTTCTTCAATCTTGGAAGGATCGACGTTGCCCATTGTGGGAGGTTGTGAGCTTAGTCCTAACGCTGTTAGGGATGAATCGAGTCCAGCTTGTAGTGCTCCCAGTGTAGTAATAGGGACAGAACCAACAATAGTCCCCACTGCACTTGCCGTTACTTCAACACCAGTAATCTGTCAAATAAAACATGTAGCTCAAGAATTATTGAGCACGTTTTAAAAAAAAACGTTACTAAGCCATCCCTCTAAAAAAAAAAAAACATTTTCTTTCAAATCATGCTGCACATGCTAACATTTTGAACATTATGTGAAAATGGACACCAAGCTTAAAGAAATTGTTCCAATTTCCATCTCTACAAAATTGCCCAACCCCGATTCTGTGTTAGTTCAACTGCTGCTGACATCCTGGGTCATGTATTTATAGGTTGATTTTGGCCATACCAATGCACTCCAGGCCAACCTCCAAAGTCCTTCATTCCATCCTTTTCAGGTTTTCCAAAACGCCGCTGCACCCACTCACTGGTCAGTCTTATGTTTGCTGACCAACAATCCTTTCCGACTGAGCCACATGCCATTTGCTGAAGGAGATAGTTTTAGTTTGAGGTCCTGATGCTGGGTCTTGATCCAAAATGTTGACTATCCCTGTGGCTCTAAAAATGATGCCTAACTAACTGAGTTTCTTCAGCAGTTTATTCTCGGCTTTAAAATGTTCACTCTAGCTACCAAGGTCATGCTCTTCGTTACCTCTAATGTCATGCAGTTTACAAACTTCAGATGTGTTCCTTCCTCCAATTCTGCCAATCCATCAGATCAACATTTGGTTCATCTACCATTGGTATTTGCGGCTTTTGGAGTCAGATTCCTACGGCTCTGGCACCCCCTCCCTCGACCTTTCCATTTTTCCTACAGTTCTTTTCTCTTTTTAAGTCCTCCTTAAAACCCATCTCTTTAACCAAGCCTTTGGTCACCTGTTCTAACATTTCTTAACATGGCTCAGCAGCAACTAATTTTTGTATAACATTTCACCAAAGATTCCTGGGACATTTTACTTGAAGTGTTACAGAGTGAAATGTATACGTGCCGTCTTATTCCTAGCTAGGCCTGTCATTCTACCTTCGGTAATTTTCAGGTTATCCAAACTACAGCTGCTTTTAGTGTATTTGGTACAATTTTTGTTCACCCATTGATCACAGAAAGAGAATGAGAATAGAATGAAAAGTGAGAAGATGAAGTGCACTCAAAAGACCGTGACAACTTTCGTCTACAATCTATCACATGCATTCCCTCTGTGGTCTCAACCACCCGCCTGCAACCTAAATCCCACTTGTCTTTTCATGTTCCCATGTCTGATGAAGGATCCTGACCATTATCTCTACTTCTTTTCCCATTGCGCTGCTTGACGTGAAGTCAAATTTTAAACATCTACCATTAAAAATCCCTTAAAGTCTATCTTTTAGCAAGGAGATGGAAGGAAGACGTTCTTTTAGGAAGGAGATGAGGAGGAATCTTTGGTCAGAGGGTGGTGAATCTGTGGAATTCTTTGCCACAGAAGGCCAAGTCAGTGGATACACAGTGCCCTCCATAATGTTTGGGACAAAGACCCATCATTTATCTATTTGCCTCTGTACTCCACAATTTGAGATTTGTAATAGAAAAAAATCACATGGTTAAAGTGCACATTGTCAGATTTTAATAAAGGCCATTTTTATACATTTTGGTTTCACCATGTAGAAATTACAGCTGTGTTTATACATAGTCCCCCCCATTTCAGGGCACCATCATGTTTGGGACACAGCAATATCATGTAAATGAAAGTAGTCATGTTTAGTATTTTGTTGCATATCCTTTGCATGCAATGACTGCTTGAAGTCTGCGATTCATGGACATCACCAGTTGTTGGGTGTCTTCTCTGGTGATGCTCTGCCAGGCCTGTATTGCTGCCATCTTTAGCTTATGCTTGTTTTGGGGGCTAGTCCCATTCAGTTTTCTCTTCAGCATATAAAAGGCATGCTCAATTGGGTTCAGATAGGGTGATTGACTTGGCCACTCAAGAATTGACAATTTTTTAGCTTTGAAAAACTCCTTTGTTACTTTAGCAGTATGTTTGGGATCATTGTCTTGCTGTAGAATGAACCACTAGCCAATGACCTTCGAGGCATTTGTTTGAACTTGAGCAGATAGGATGTGTCTATACACCAGATTTCATTATGCTACTACCACCAGCAGTTGTATCAACAAAGAAGGTAAGTGAGCCAGTGCCTTCAGCAGCCATACATGCCCAGGCCATAACACCCCCACCACTGTTTCACAGATGAGGTGGTATGCTTTGGATCTTGGGCAGTTCCTTCTCTCCTCCATACTTTGCTCTTGCCATCACTCTGATACAAGTTAATCTTCATCTCATCTTCCCACAAGGCCTTTTTTCCTGAACTGTGGTTGCTCTTTTTAGTACTTCTTGGCAAACTGTAACCCAGCCATCCTATTTTTGCAGCTAACCAGTGGTTTGCATCTTACAGTGTAGCCTCTGTATTTCTGCTCATGAAGTCTTCTGCAGACAGTGGTCATTGACAAATCCACACCTGACTACTGAAGAGTGTTTCTGATCTGACGGACAGGTGTTTGGGGATTTTTCTTTATTATCGAGAGAATTCTTCTCTCATCAGCTGTGGAGGTCTTCCTTGGCCTGCCAGTCCCTTTGCGATTAGTAAGCTCACAAGTGCTCTCTTTCTTCTTAATGATGTTCCAAACAGTTTATTTTGGTAAGCCTAAGGTTTGGCTGATGTCTCTAACAGTTTTATTCTTGTTTCTCAGTCTCATAATGGCTTCTTTGACTTTCATTGGCACAACTTTGGTCCACATGTTGATAAACAGCAATAAATGATTCCAAAGGTGATGGAAAGACTGGAAGAAAGACGGTGCTCTGAGACCTGCATTAAGGAGGCAATTAAACACACCTGAGCAATTACAAACGCCTGTGAAGCCACGTGTCCCAAACATTATGGTGCCCTGAAATGGGGGGACTATGTATAAACACTGCTGTAGTTTCTACATGGTGAAACCAAAATGTATAAAAATGCCCTTTAATAAAATCTGACAATGTGCACTTTAACCACATGTGATTTTTTTCAAATGCAAATCTCAAATTATGGAGGGCGCTGTATTTGTGGCAGAGATAGATTCTTGATTAGTACGGGTGTCAGAGCTTATGGGGAGAAGGTGGGGAAAATGGGGTTAGGAGGGAGAAATAAATCAGCCATGATTGAATGATGGAGTAGACTTGACGGGCCGAATGGCCTAATTCTGCTCCTATCACGTATTAACTTTTTAACTGAGCTTTTGATCATTTGCCCTAGTAAATGTTTAGGTGGCTCAGCGTTAATTGTCGTTTGATACTGCTTCTAAGAAGCACCTTGTGTTAGTTTTCTTTGCTAAAGGGGCCCATATAAACACAAACCTTTTTGCAAGGTGAATGACAGACAATAAACATGCCAAAGGAAATGGTTGAACAAAATACTGAAAGAGGAGATATATTGGCAACATCGGAATGTGGGGCAAACAGAAGGGATGACACATATGGTGGAGAATATTACATGCATCGCCCCTTCCTACAGCCCAGATTTTGAACTGTCACGGAACCATTGGCTTGCAGACCCATTGTCTCCAGAATTCGCCATCTGCAATTACCCCACCACAAGCTCCCCGTCCCCTTTAGAAAACGTAACATTCAACATTACAAAGAAAACAATCGGCTTCTACATTAACATGGAACGTTGTGGCTGTCATTTGCTAGGCTTCCACTGAACTGCAATACAAGTATAATAAAAATGTTCGCCAGACACTTTAGGCTTCAAAATATCACTCACTGAAGCAAGAGGGCTTGAAGTAGGTATTGGGAGCAACCCTGCACCGGGTATCAGTCCTGTAACAGAAGGGGCAGGAGCCAAAAGGGGCAAGGCTTTGGTTTCATCTGGGATTTTACCTGTGAAAGAAACAAGACAATTACTTAAGATAATGGAAACTAAAGAAAAAAGATTTTTTTTTTTGCTCCCCATCTCAATATCACAGATCGACTAGTCTGAGAGCTCACTTCTAGATCCTTCCAAATACATACAAACATAAAGATGTCTTTTAACCTACTCTGTAATAAAATTAAAAGCGCAAAACTGTATGCAACCATATTTTACAGGAAAATTTGTTTTAATAATTAAAAATGTAGACAATAATTTAGCACTGAGCTATGGTCACCTGTACTTGAAACTTATTGGTCATGTACCATACGATATCAAGCATGGACGTTTTCCCCAGGCGATCACTCTCAGTGTTCGAAAGTTGTGTTACACACGACAACCGTTCATGTTGGCTGCATCACTACTAGCACACAGAACATCAGATACAGAAAAGAAGAACATTTTTTAAAATTCTTTTTTTAGTCCCCAATAAAATGACACACAGCCAAAATCCGAGAACTGATATAAAAACCAGTTAAACACTCAAAGCAAGAAACCATAATTGTTTACTTATGAGGTTACAGATGTTTCATGTAACTCATTTCTCCTCGAATATCAGCGTTATAACTTGCACTTCTAAAATCTGATATCTGATTACCCGATTGGGATGTCAAAACAGTACAAATGTGCATCGGCACAAATGATTTCACAGTGAACTGGATGACAGTTACTGTGAAAATACAATGGGGTGGACGAAATGCATTTTCAGCTGCATGTAGGTGACTGAAAAGTGGCTTTTTAAAAATGTTTTCCTCACTTCTCTCTCCACGTACAACAAAATGGGCGGCATCTCCTCCCTCCTGACCCTGTGGTCTATGTGACCGATACTAGCTCATTTTTCCAGAGCTCGGCATTGACATGGATCTGCTAAAATAGATCTGTGTCCTTGTAAAGTGACTGCAGAGTGTGGAAAATGGTGCAAGGCATAATCTGAACCAAGTCTGTTGATTGAGAGCCGTTTCTAAATCTGGAACTCTTGTCTCTGGGCAAAAATCAGGTTATTACATTCATACCGATTATGAGAAATAATTGGCTTTATTTGCCTTGGAGAAAAAATTAAATGTGATAGAGCTAAATAAAAAAACTTGCACAAACATATGGTAATTATTTATTTTAAACTAATGGAGTAGAAATGCTGCTAAACAGATATTGCCCTTGACCCGTCAAAGGATGCCGCATTTAACTGAGATTAAAAATGGATGTTAACAGCATTACTGGCCTTATCAATTGTTCAATTCTAAAACCTCTGTGTGGGTCAAAAAGAAACCCAGCCAGGGCTGCTACTTACTCACTGAATTGTCATTATTAACTATGAGATAAAGAATCAAATGAGGGTTAGGATAGTAAGGTAGAAAAGGGAAATGAGAAAATGTAAAAGAGCCAAGCGGGAGAATGTCATAAGAATTGGCATGCGAAAGAGAACAAAGGTAGAGAGGGAGTGAAAACGTTAATGCGTTTAGAAAAAGAGGAGCAAAAAGTGAGAGATGTCAACAGAAGCAAATGATTACATAGGGAGATAGCACCAAAAGATAGCAAAATTGTAAACATATCTGTGATAAAACAATTCATTATTTTGTTATGTCTAAACCACGGGAGTTTCACTGGCTACATTTCTTGCAGAGAGAACTATTGCAGTAAAATTATCAGGTTAGTTGCGTATTTATTCAAGTTAAAGCGACTTTGAGTCCTTGAAAAGCGCTATATAAATAAAATGTATTATTATTATTATTATTAAAGTAGCTTTGTAACTACTGAATTTCATTTTGTTTCCAAGCTTCAAAATCTCAACTGATCTGTAATTATTTATTTTCAAAAAATCAAGAAAAATGTTAACTAACAGATTCATCCCAACGTGCATAGGAAGATGTAGAATGGCTGGATTGCAGAGATCATGCAAAAATGTAAAAGGAGGATTTAATTTAAATTTTAAAAAAAAATCAATTTCCCATCTGAATGCTGCTGGGCCACTGCTCAGATGGCAGCTATGCTGACCAACGGCCCAGAGGGAAAGCAAGCCACAGGGTGTCACAGCCGATGGCTGGTCACGAGACGAAGATGAGCTAATGTTCAGTAAAATTAGCAGGGGGAAGGGTTGGTGGTGGTGGGAGAACAGAACCTCAAGCAATTCCGAGTGAACACGTAGTTGCGAGAACGCGGAAGACTGCTCCCTGGCTCACAAAGAATAAAGTGGGACACGGGGAGGAAGGGGAAAAAAATCACTAAACCAGTGCCTACTTCCACCTCCTTTTCATTGCCAGGACACCCAAAGCATGGGAACACCACACAACGCCAAATTTTAAATTAGACTCAACTGCACTATAAGAACAAAGTCAAAATATTTTCCAAATGCTTTCCAAAGTGGGGTGTAATCGCCACAAGTCGCACCAGCGCAAAATCATTTGAATTGGATAGACAAGTGGCAGATTTGAAGCACGTTATGCACATTTGTTAGCTTATCCTCTTGGCCCTGTCATCTATTGGAGATCTTTTTGATCCTGCTTTTCACAATTACAAAACACAATGCTGCTCAATGGGACTGAATAAAGGGGACAACAAAAAGCTTTCCAACAAGCCTTTCTTGTTGACAATATATATTTTTAGGAGACATTTGCTGGTTTTCCACTAGAATCCAAATTTATTTGGGCTTTCCTATAAAATTCTCTCTATGGTTGGATGTCAATGGGCAAATGCTAAACATAGGCTGTATCGTGTCTAGAAGAAAGAGAATACAGCACTACTCTTTTCCATCTATTCTTCTGCAAGTATATCAACCCATGTCACCATGGATTATTGGAAAAGCTTTGAGCGGCAACTCCATGTATAAGTGTGAGTAGACAATACAAGTTGCTTCATAATGACCCTCCAGTTATAGTATCAAACTAGAAACATTATCTTTGTGGTTATCACTGAAATTTAAATTATTTTAGAGTTTTAGTTTAATATATTTACATACAGTAGTCATTACTCAAAAAGCATAGTTTTTAATACCAGATCAATCTAACGCAACTGTTTTCTCAAAGCAAAGGAGTTCAATGAGGCAATTCCTTTGAAACTTGGTAGTCTTGTAGACTTGGAAAGAGCAGGGTCCAACTTTCACATTAAGTCACAAGTCCATGAATTGCATTTAAAACCACATGGATGAATTCAGAGTATGGATAATATTCAGATCTACTGTATTAGTCTCCCATGGCAGAAGTAAAGAGAATTGATGTTTCCAGCAAAACATTACATTTCTTTCTCTTTTCAGATGCTGCCTGACCCAATGAGCATTTTCATTAGTTTGTTTTCATTAACCACCTTTGGTGATCAGAGCACATGTATAAATAATAGCTTTGTGTATACACCATAGAGCTTTGGGCACCCAAGAAAACAGCATAAATCACTGTATACTGCAAAAAAAGGCCAAATTTTTGGTTGTGATTTAAAAAAAATCAAGGTTTCGTCAATTGAGACAAATTTTTCCACACATTGTTTCATATCAAGAAACATCAATTCTTACTTCATAAAAGGATATCACCAAGCAGCTAGATTTAAAATATGAAAACAACACCTTAAATCACACGCAGAAAGTATTTTTGGAAATAAAGATCATACTGCATTTAGTCAGTCAAGACGCATGCTCAGCTTTACATCACATGATATTATTGATAATGGAAATAGTGGAAAGAAAGTTATTAAAACAACGACAGATTTTGGAGTGAACAGGGAACACAGCCATTGTTTCTGTGAAGGCATGATACACACGCAAGAACTCAAGTTCATATTTTTAACGAAATGCTTACTCTGCAGTTAAAAAAGTCACTTATTGAAGCTCTGAAGCTGAATTATAATAGTTTGGAAAATGCACATGGAATAAAATAGTTTTTTTTTTTTGCTAGAGCATTCAAATGTTGCTCATAAAAGTGAGTTCTTTTTTGCTTCTACACAAATAAGTAGATAGCTATCATTTACACAATACAGAGAATGGGATCTCTCTGCAGCATTCACAGTCAATGGTGTGGAATCAACAAATGAAATGTATCAAATCAATTGGAAATTTCTATGCCTTACATTAAGTTCACAAGTAATTTTGTGGAAAACAAACACTTGTAGTTTAAAGCATGTTATGGCAAAATGCAAAAAGGTTAAATAACATAGATATACATTTATCTTGGAATTTTAATAAATTCTACCACAACAAACAAAATTGTCTCCCAATATAAACATACGTACACCACCCACACACTGCATATCAGGAACTGATTTCATTAAACAGTATTTTTGTTAGAGAACATTAACAAACAGCACAGAAACAGAAAAGGATTAAAATGCCTAAAGAGAAGACGCATACAAGGGACAAATAAAAAAGACAGGGCATCCATCTTGGAAGAGGTCGGCGGGCAGTCTCCAGTCATTATTCCCCCCGTGAAGGCTTTGCTTGGTTGGCAGCAATAGTGGCATGGCAAACAATGCCTACAGTAGGCAAGTGCACAGGTCTGCCTTCGCCAGTCTAGTCATCTACTAATGCACACACATCACAGAGAAAACATACAAAACCAAATTAATATTGGTACTGGGATTCCATCTACCATTCAATATGGCTAATAAAGAAAAACCTTAAATTAATTAGAACGTATTTCAAATTACTGGCAAACATTATATACCTGCAGGAGAAGGACCAGCCACTGGTTTGGCTTATATTAAAGAAATGTAGCTATTTATTGCTCAAAAACCCTTAAAACTGAAACACCTTTTAGAATTGCAACGTAGTGCCACATAAATAACGTAAAACAATTAAAAAAGGCTTTAGATTACTTAAGCTGTACAGAGACTACATTTTTGTGTACTTGTCCAAAACACAAAAATCCATTTATTCCTACAAGATGGCAAACTCCATTATCATTGAAATGGCACAGAAAGTCATAAACTATAAATTTTAATTCTCAATTATTACCAAAATGTGAATTTCAAAGAAATATACAAAGTATGAAACCTCTGAAAAAGTTCATTTAATGTTAACTCTAAATATGCATTTTAAACCAACCCTTTATCTGCCATACCAATTTTGCAATCTATCCAATAACCTCAGCAGGACAGCATCTGTATTAGTCACAGTTATCTGTTCAAGAAATTATTTGAAAGAGATAATCATATAGACTGTTCTCAAAACCACACCCTCAAAACATGTACTATACTAATGAAATCTTAATGTAATTACGATGTGAACATAAGGTCCAATATTATAATTCCTCCCATAAGCTATTGACTCAAACTCTGTGCTGGATGCAATTACATGTAGATTTTACTGGAAGGCGCAACTGATGCAAACTAATTGAACTTCAAGGAATTGGATTCCTCAGCAAACTCAAAACCTGCGAAAGCCAGCTAATATTATTAACCCCTGCAGCCAGTTAGCAGCATTATTTGTAATTGAGTGTGGAAATACACTCATATTTTAAATAATGTTAAATCGAAAGTATAAAACTTTACAATCCATTTTCCTATTGTGCTGGCTGCTGACTTTTCCAGCTTTAACAAAATTAATTTAATTTTGTTTATTTTGTGCTGCATTTGTACATTTTGCAATCTTAGTTTCCTATTTACTAATTTACAGGGGAAAATGGGCATATTGAAAATGAAAATTGGTATCACATTAATAAATAGTTTTGTTCAAGTACAGGATATCTACAACTAACTTCATTTTAATGAATGTTTTAGAATTAAATAGGCTGTATAACGTTATTACTTCTGAACAAATTACGTCCAAGTCCTTTTTCGAAAAAAATATATAGGGCAAACATTGATAGTTATTTGTCAGAGTTGTTTCACTTTATTTAGCTCTCGGTCATGTTACTGTCCGTGAAACAAGTTCTGCTGACAAATCTGCTAAATTTTCTGCAGCTTGACAGCTCCTGGAAGGGATGTCCCTCGTTTAAAATGATATGTCATGACTAGTTTGTAGGCTAACTGAATTTTAGCAAAAAGCAAGTATCGGAACAAATTGTTACTTTTTTTATTAAAGACTGAAGCTATATGATGCCATATTAGTAATGAATCCATTCAAACAAGGTTATGAAATTTCTTGCATGTTATTTTAACAACAAAAAAATGATACAGGAGTGGACTACAATATCTTTGCCAAATAAAGTAGGACATTCAGACTGATTCAAGTCTCCTTTTACTCTGTTAGCCTGTATTTGAAACACCGTGAAACAAATGAATATTGGTCAGAGACATTTGCTGAGGAAAGAGATGTGGATGTGGATGTGGGCTTTGGGTGCATGGATTCAATCACAGAATAAGAATACTGTTTTCCCTGTTGAAAATCTTTTTAGGCATGCTTTTAATGCAATATATTAGTGCCTTAAAAAAATCTACTTTTTTTATACCTCAATATACATATTGATGCGACAAAAACGAATATGTGATAACACTTGATAACAGAATAATCTCTGTTAAATAATAAAGACCACTGTCCACTTCCAGGAAACTTTCACTCAGCTAAAAAGAGAATATATGATTAAAATAAGTCGAACAGCTGATGAATTTGCAACAAAGCCTTAAATACCTACCTTCATTAAATGGTACAACAATCAGGCCTCTGTCTATAAAAACCACGTTTGTTAGATGCTGGGCCACACCAACACTCACGGGATCGCGATATTTAATGTAACATACCCTTGACGAAACTGGGATAGGCGAATTGCTGCAAGACAGAAAAGGTCAGAATTAGTTTATTAAAACTGTTACAAACATGCTATAACAAATTCAGTACAGTTGGAACTTCCACTTCATTTGCACTCACCATCCGCAATAAAACATTGTGAAACATCGAACAAGTTGGCAATTAGGAAAGGGCGAAACCACAGTTAAAGTTGAGGCAGAAAAGGTTTAGTTTAGTGATACAGCGCAGAAACAGGCTCTTCGGCTCACTGAGTCAGTGCCGACCAGCGATTCCCGTACACTGACACTATCCTACACAGACTAGGGTCAATTTACAATTATAGCATTCCAATTTGCCTACAAACCAGTACATCTTTGGAGTGTGGGAGAAAACCGGATCCCAGAGAAATACTGCACAGGTTACAGGGAGAACGTACAACACCATACAGACCGCACCCATAGTCAGGATCGAATCTGGGTCTCTGGTGAGACAGCAACTCTACCACCGTACCGTTCTCATGACATGGGAGAGATGCAAAAGTAGCTCCAAAGTGCTGATCAAAATTACTTTTCAGAAACAGCACCCTTAAGATGCAGACAGCACTGTCAAGGCCAATGTTTAGTGAGTTTCACCGAAGGAAAGGCATTTTCAAGTAATAATTTGATGTGCCATCTTGGAGACAATATGGTGAACTGCGCCGACATGCAACTGGACTCAGGAAAAGACCAATCTGACTCAGATAAGAGGTTTCCTCACTGTCAACACTTACCTGGTGACATGACTCTGCCTG
>JAXLNO010000228.1:0-61079 GCA_038087875.1 Malacoraja senta | reverse complement strand
ATGATTCTAAGAAGGTGTTTCCTCAAACAAGCTGTAAATATTTTTGCGTGAAGGCAGAATACAGCCTAAACATGAAAAGGCCTACGTGATCTCCCAGTCGCTAAACATTTTAACTCCCTCTCCCATTCCCACACTGACCTTTCTGTTCTGGGCCTCCTCCACTGTCAGAGGGAGGCCCCACACAAATCGGAGGAACAGCGCCTCATATTTCACTTGGGCAGGCTGCAACCCAGCGGTATGAATATTGATTTCTCTAACTTCAAGTAACCCTGGTCTTTCCTCTCTCTCTTCGTCCCTCCCCCACCCTAGTTCTTTGACAGTTTTATACTCCTGATTAATGTTGCTGATTGCATGTCTTGTCATCTTCCCCTCAGCTAACCAGCTAATCAGTTAACATTCTACATTTCCTTGAGCATCGTCTGCTTTGATCTGTCATTTTCACACCTTACCCTTCCACATCTCTAGTCTCCCTCTCCCCTGACTCTCAGTCTGAAAAATGCAGCGACACGGTGGCTTTGTGATAGAGTTACTGCCTTACAGCGCCAGAGACCCAGGTTCGATCCCGACTACGGGTGCCGTGTGTACGGAGTTTGTACGTTCTCCCCGTGACCCGCGTGGGTTTTCTCCGAGATCTTCGGTTTCCTCCCACACTCCAAAGACGTACAGGTTTGTAGGTTCATTGGCTTGTTTATAAATGTAAAATTGTCCCTAGTGTGTGTAGGGTGGTGTTAATGTGCCAGGATCACTGGTCGGTGTGGACTTGGTGGACCGAAGGGCCTGTTTCTGCACTGTATCTCTAAACTAAGTTAAAGGGTCTCGACCCAAAACGTCACCATTCCTTCTCACCAGAGATGCAGCCTGTCCCGCTGAGTTACTCCAGCATTTTGTGTCTACCTTCCATATAATATGCACATTTCTTGAGAGATTTTTTATAGATACTGCAAGAACTCATTGAGTCTACCGTGATTATACGTTATCAATAGCTTGAAGATAGCCGGTAGTATGGAACAAGGTATAAACAGATTGCTTGGCATACCACTTCCTTGTGAGAGGTCAATGTAGAGTAATGGCAAGCATTCTAGAAGGCTGAGAAGTTTGACATATTTGCTGATAAGTTTGTCCATTTAAACCCACAACTCATGTGGTAAAACTTAACAAGCTTTAGCTGCCAGATTTGGTTTAGATCAGAGGTAATTCAATGGGCCGCGGTGAAATGTTGATAGTGGGTGTGCCAAATATGTTTGCTGCCTCATTCTAAGGGTTTGTTTCTCAAACATGAATGTCTGTGGCGATCCATGCTGAGACGAGGCATTGAACAACACGCTGAAGGATTAGGAAAGACGTTGGGAAACTTGGATGAACCGACGGACCGTTACAAAGTTTGTCTCAATGTGCGGCTCGGTGGCGCAGCGGTAGAGTTGCTGCCTCACGGCGCCAGAGACCCAGGTTCGATCCTGACTGCGGGTGCTGTCTGTACGGAGTCTTTGTGCATTCTCCCTGTGACCGCATGGGTTTGCTCCCGGTGCTCCGGTTTCTTCCCACATCCCAAAGACGTGCGGGTTTGTAGGTTAAATGACTTCAGTAACGTTGTAAAATAGTCCCTGGTGTGTGGAATAGTGCTAGTGTACATGGTGATCGTTCGTTCGGCACGGACTTGGTGGGCCGAAGGACTTGTTTTTGTGCTGTGTCTCTATAGTCTAAAACAGCAAAGACAAAAAAGCACAAGAGTTGGCGTTCCTGAGACAGGAAGTGGGTATCAGTATGATTGAAGGGATAAAGAGAGAATGTTCTCATCACTATGGCAACAGTTTAAATGTTCTTCTTCTTATCGAGTCCACACACAAGATTAGAAGCTGTTCAGCCAGAGCTGAACACACTTCTCGGCATCTGCACAATTGTGTCTGTCTTGCGCTTCATGTGGAAACAGGGCCGCGACGTGAACGCTCTTTCCTTGACCCCTTTAAATGTTAATAAAGCATCAACCATTCAATTTGCCTAAAAGAGGACACAAAGTGCTGGAGTAACTCAGCGGGTCAGGCAGCATCTCTGGTGAAAAAGGATAGCTGACATTTCAGGTTCAGACTGAAGAATGGTCCTGTCTCTAAACATCACCTATCTGTTTTCTCCAGAGATGCAGCCTGTCCCGCTGAGTTACGCCAGCATTTTGGGCCTATCTTCGGTATAAACCAGCATCTGCAGTTCCTTCCTACACATTTGATCCGTTCTCTTTATAGAAGTGAGATACCCCCAAATAATTTCCATCCAATGAATTACTTTGCAAGTGAGGAAAACAGCAAATATGTAAATATGTAGACCACAGGAAATCCCCTGTGTGATCATTGATCAGATAATCCGTTGAGGAATAAGCATTGACTGGACTACCAACATGATTCACACTCTGTCCCGGTAATATTCTCTTGGAATATTTGCCATCCATCTGCAAGGACAGATGGAGCCCTGGTTACTATCTCATTTTAATGCCTCTATCATCTCCACTGGCATTAGGGCCTCGCTCCCTGACATGACGATGACTCAGAGCCATATGTGACGTTTAAAATTTGATCTGAGTTTTGAATTGGGAATGTGTGAAATTAGTCTAGGCATTGCAGCTGTGTGTGTGTGTGTCACTGTCGGATGTAGTTGACAGTGCATAAGAATTATGTTGGTGTAAGGGCGACATGATGGCACAGCGGTACAGTTGCTGCGTTACAGCACCAGAGACCCGAGTTCGATCCTGACGATGGGTGCTGTCTGTACGGAGTTTGCACGTTCTCCCTGTGACCAAATAGGTTTTCCCCAGGTGCTCCGGTTTTCTCCCAGACTCCAAAGACGCACAGCTTTGGCGAATAATGGGCTCGGGAAAAAATTGTAAATTGTCCCCATTGTGTAGGTTGGTGTTGGTGTACGGGGATCACTTGTCGGCGTGGGACTGGATGGGCTGAAGGACCTGTTTCAGTTGCCTGATAACAGCTGGGAAGAAACTGTTTCTGAATCAGGTGGTGTGCGTTTTCACACTTCTGTACCTTCTATACCTTTAGCCTGATGGGAGAGGGGAGAAGAGGGAGTGGCCAGGGTGCGACTTGGTCGTGATTATGGACCCATCGTTACAGACATGATCTGGCCCACCACGGTGGTGTCATCTGCAAACTGTTCTGCAGTGTGTAGGGAATATAGTTGGGGACAGGGAACTCAGTACAGGTCCACCACCGATTGTCCGGCACCTCCTTTAATCCGGACAAAGTTACGAGAGCACCTTTGAAATTCCGGACCCCCGTCCCCAAGAAGTCCCACCGTAAATATGGTACCTCGGCCGGGTGATGCGGCCGATCTCGATTTCATTGGGACTTCTGCAGGTGGAATCATCCCCCTACATCGGGGCTCTAGAGTTCCCATATTCGACTTCCGAGGCCGACTCAGCGGCCTAGGTAAACCGTTCCGGTATCGTTGTACTCCTCTCGGAGGCCGTGACCTCTGTCCGGTGCGGCAAAATGGATAATCCGGAAAGTCTTTGGAATCAAGGATGCCAAGAGAATCAATGTTCAAGAAGAAGAAGGGTTTCGGCCTGAAACTTTGCCTATTCCTTTGCTCCATAGATGCTGCCTCACCCGCTGAGTTTCTCCAGCACTTTTGTCTACCTGCCGGAGAATCAGTGGTGGTGGACCTGTATAGTTGTGTGATTGACTCCAGGTCTGTCACAGGCACCCTGTTTAGACAGTGCAAGCAAGGACACAATGGGACGGAACTGTGATTCTGTCACCGTTGTGTACAGTCTCCAGGAGTGGGTCGCTATCCACAGTGTTTCACTGAGCAGTCGATGTGAAAGCTGTGTAACATTGCATGTGACACTTGGACAGGGTCAAAGTCTGTTCGATACAAGGGAGGATGGCAAATTGAATACTGCATTGGGTGGCATAGTGGCGCAGAGGTGAGTTGCTGCCTAACAGCCCCAGAGACCCGGCTTCTATCCTGACCACGGGTGCTGTCTGTGTGGAGTTTGCACGTTCTCCCCGTGACCTGTGTGAGTTTTCTCCGGGTGCTCTTGTTTCCTCCCACATTCCAAAGACGTACGGGTTTGCAGGTTAATTGGCTTGTAAAGTGCCCCCGGTGTGTAGGATAGAACTAGTGTTTGGGCTGAACCTTGGTCGGCGTGGACTCAGTGGGCCAAAGGGCCAGTTTCCGTACTGTATCTGTAAACTCTAAATTGTTTCTGTGACAGTAACAGGTTAGCTGAAATATCAGTATTCTTATAACACTCTGATCTTGGATGTCAATGTATTTGTGTATGTGTATTTGTGTGTTTTTCTGTGTCACATCTCCTCGAAAACACGAGGCGCTAACGATGACATTTTTACATATTCCGCTAGATATTTACCTCATGATCTCGAAAATCGCCTCATCTGAAAATTTGATTCATTATTTCTTGAATTGTTTCTTAAAATTGTTCACAAATCTCAGATATTTTTTAATGCTAACGAGCTGATGACGTCACAATGGCTCTGGTCCTCGCGGCCGGCTGCACAGTTTTCAAACGCAGCCTGCTGGGCACTGTTTTTGCACGAGCTGCGAGTTACGTTAAACCCACTCACAGTCATTTTGTCACCTCCCGCTCACCGTCGACTGGCACTCGGCCGGCCGGCCACCCGCCCTGCCCCGCCCACAGCCCAGCCGCCCTCTCCCCCCCCCCCCCCCTTCCAGGGCCTGGATTGAAGCCACTGAACGTGGTAATTTGGTTGGGCTTCTGAGGTCCCGAGAGCTGCCGAGGACCGCCGCCCGCTCGCAGTCGGACCCGTCCGCGCCGCCCCCTCGCCGAGTTCAAGTCCGCCCTCTCCCACTCTCTCCCCCCTCCCCCCTCCCCCCTCCCCCATCTCCCCCATCTCCCCCCTCTGGGTGACAGGGGTGGGGGACCACTTGGATAGCTCGCCATACGAGCCAGCATGGACACAATGAATGGGTCAATTATGTTTAGTTTAGTTCGCGGAAACAGGCCCTTTGTATCTCCGGTTCCGCGCCGACCAGCGATCCCCGCACATTAACACTATCCTACAGATAATCTTTTACATTTACCAAGCCAATTTACCTACATACCTGTACGTCTTTGGAGTGTGGGAGATAACCGAAGATCTGGGAGTAACCCCACGGGGAGAACGTCCAAACTCCGCACAGACAGCACCCGTAGTCGGGATCGAACCCGGGTCTCCGGCGCTGTAAGGCATCGACTCTACCTCTACGCCACCGTGCTGCCCTGTTCAATTATGAATATCTAGGGGATGGAGAGATGTGGGTGGGTTCAGGAAAGTGGCATGGAAGTAAAATAAATCAAGTGTTGCTGTTGAAGAGAGGAGCTGCCACAGGGGAGTCAATGGCCTTGGCTTCCTGGGGTCTGTGTTCCTATTAAAATGTTGAATGAGTCCGTTTCTGGTGAAACTCAACCACATTTCCTTCATGGCAGAAAAGATCCTGCTGTGAAATCACGGGCATCTGTGCATGTGCAGGATTTAAATTGTTGTTCTGCTTCTAGAGGGGAGTGGGGTTTTTTCATATAAAAATAGAGCTGTAATGAACATCTGCCGTTCAGGATCTCAGCACAGGGTTCATGTTCCTCTGAGTGTGGGTTGCTCATCCCTGAGTTTTATTCCTCCACCGATGCAGCTGTGGTCGTAAGCTGAGGGAATCCATCACAAAACCTCTGTGTGCAGGAAGGAACTACAGATGCTGGTTGTACACCGAAGATAGACACAAAATGTTGCAGTAGCTCAGCCTCTCTGGAGAGAAGGGTCGCGACCCGAAACGTCACCCATTCCTTCTCTCCAGAGATGTTGTCTGCCCCTCTGAGTTACTCCAACATTTTGTGTCTATCTTCGTACTAAATCTCTCTGCCTCCGTTTCATTGATCATTGCCAACCTTTGATAGTGCTATTGCTCGCATAAAGGCATCGAGTCATACAGCTTGGGAACAGGCCCTTTGGCCCAACTTGCCCACATTGGCCAACATGCTCCATCAATGCTTGTCCCATCTGTGCTTGAACCATATCCCTCGAACCCTATCCTATCTGTTCAAATGTCTCTTAAACGTTATGTTAGTACCTGCCTTAACTATCTCCTCTGGCAGCTCGTTCCATATACCCACTGCCCTTTGTGTAAAACAAAGTTACCTCCTACAACCTACAGAACCTAAAAAGTTCCTACAACCTACAGACCTTCGCGTCTTTGGGATGTGGGAGGAAAGCGGAACCCACGCGGTCACAGGGAGAATCTGCAAACTCCACACAGACAGCACCTGCAGTCAGGATCGAACCCGGGTCTCCTGCTGTACCAGGCTGCACCACTCTGCTGCCCTTAAATGATTTAGAAACATAGAAAGTAGGTGCAGGAGTAGGCCATTCGGCCCATCGAGTCAGCACCGCCATTTAATATGATCATGTCTGATCATCCAGAATCAGTACCCTGTTCCTGCTTTCTCCCCCACAACCCTTGATTAGCCCTAAGAGGCGTATCTAACTCTCTTGGATACATCCAGTGAATTGGCCTCCACTGCTTTCTGTGGCAGAGAATTCCACAGAGTTTATATTGACCTTGTGATCTGCCTGTTTTGTGAAGCTGTGTCTTATTTCCCCTGATTTTATGAGCCTGGGGATCAGATCTCTCCCGTGAATGATGGTAGATGTTTGGTTGATGAATGTTCAGTACGAACCGCCTTGTGTCCTTTCACAACGGGGAAGCTCCCAAGGATCGGCCAGAGCAGTGTCAGTGTGTGTGTGTGCTGACGGCTGGTTAATGTGGTATTCGCCTGCATTCATTGTAAGCAACTTGTACTCACTGTGATGAAGTGCTGACTCCGATACAATAGTGACACGGGCTCAAACAGCCTGATCTACAAGATGTACAACCAACCCAACACATATAGTCAGGATCGCTGGAGAGAAGGAATGGGTGACGTTTCGGGTCTGGACCTTTCTTGGGTGTCGACCTGAAACGTTAACCATTCCATCTCTCCCAGAGATGCTGCTGCCCCACTGAGTTACTCCAGCACTTTGTGTCTAACGAGATATGGAAGGGTACAAAGCACATAAGTGTGAAAAGGACAGATCCAAGCAGATGATGACAATGTGGGAGGAAGTTTGGGGGGTGTACAAACAAGGCATACAAATTGTAAAATTAATCAGGATAGTGAAACTAGTAGGAGAACTAGGGTGTGGGAGAGACGGAGGAGAGGGAAAGCAAAGGTTATTTGAAGTTAGAGAAATCAACATTCACACTGCTGGGTTGTAATCTGCCCAAGCAAACAATGTGGTGCTGTCCTCCACTGTCAGGGTGAGGCCAAATGCAAATAGGAGGAACAGCATATCTCATCTCCCTCTCCCCTGACTCTCAGTCTGAAGAAACGTCACCCATTCCTTCTCTCCAGAGATGCTGCCTGTCCCACTGAGTTACTGCAACATTTTGTGTCTATCTTTGATGTATAACCAGCGTGGGTGACGTTTCGGGTCGAGACCCTTCTTCATGTTGGCACCCCACCTCATTCCGCTTGGGTATCTTATAACCCAAAGATAAATTCTCTATTTTCGGTAACTAGATTCAGTTTAGTTCAAAGATACAGCGTGGAAGCAGGGCCTTCAGCCCACTGAGTCCACACCGACCAATGATCATCCGTGTACTAGTTCTATCCTACACACAAGGGAGAATTTACAGAAACCAATTAACTACAAACCTGCACGTCTTTGTAGTGTGGGAGGAAACCCACGCGGTCACAGGGAGATTGTTGATGAACTTAGCAGGTTAGGCAGCATTGTGGAGAGAAATAGACTGAAGAAAGGATCCTATCCAAATTGTCCTCTGTCCAATTCTCTCCACGATTGTTGCTTGATAGGGGCTTGACAGCGGTAGAGTTGCTGCCTGACAGCGCCACAGACCCCGGTTCAATCCTGACTATGGACGCTGTCTGTACGGAGTTTGTACGTTCTCCCTGTAACTGTGTGGATTTTTCTCCGGGTGCTCCAGTTTCCTCCCATATCTCAAAGATGTACAGGCTTGTGGGTTATTGGCTTCTGTAACTTGTAAATTATCCCAAGTGTTTGTAGGATAGTGTTAGTGTACGGGTGATCACTGGTTGGCCGAAGTGCCTGTTTCCATGCTGTATCTCTAAAGTCTATAGTAAAGTCAAGTAAATGGTTCTCTGGAAGGGAGCAATCATAACTGGGATGTTGGCACACAGCCAGACTGAATCATTGTCTGGCCATGTACAGTCTCTTTAACCAGCCACTGTGGGTCAAGATGTTGCATTAGAAGTCAGCAATAGCAGTTTCACTGCTTTGCCTAAACAAGATTTCCAAATCTCTTCAAAATAACAGTTTGAAAACAATTTTGAAAACAAAACTGGTTCGAGTAAGCCCAGTGCTGGGTGAAATAGGTGCAGCACGGTAGTGCAGCGGTAGAGTTACTGCCTTGCAGCACCAGAAACCCGGGTTTGATCCTGATTACAGGTGCTGCCTGTACGGAGTTTGTACCTTCTCCCTGTACCACATGATTTTTCTCCGAGTGCTCCGGTTTCCTCCCACACTCCAAAGACGTGCAAGTTTGTTGATTAATTGGCTTGGGTAAAGATTGTAAATTGTCCCTAGTGTGTAGGACAGTGCTAATATGCTGAGATTGCTGGTTGGCACTGACTCAGTCGGCCGATGGACCTGTTTCTGCACTGTATCACTAAACTAAACTAAACTAAATGATGATTTGAATCTGTGACCTTTCATCAGGAACTGGAAGCTGTCCAGCCTGTTGACTGTTTTGAGCATTTTGCTGCTTTTGCTTCATATTTCAAGTACCCGCAGCCTTTTGAAGTACATTCAGAATCCCTCTTCCAGGCATGTTTCTCTTCTGTTCTTGGAATTAGTCATTCCTGCTTGGCTTATTGTTCCAGGCAAGACCAGAACTAAAGGGTACAGATGTAAGATGGCCACCAATAAAAGCAGTAGGGAACTTGGGAGGGTTAGGAATAGAGTCATACAGTGTAGAAACAGGCCCTTCGGCCCAACTTGCCTACAAAGACCAATATGCCCCATCTCCACGAGTGCCACCATCTGTGTTTGTCCTTTTATCCCTCTCCTATCCTATGTTTGGCCCTATCCTATCCACGTACCTATCTAAATGCTTCTAAAACCTTGCGATAGTTCCTGCTTCAACTACCTCCTCTGGCAGCTCATTCCATATAACCACCACCCTTTGTGTAAAAAAATGTTGCCGCTCGGGTTCCTATTAATCTTTCCCCCTCACCTTAAACCTGCGTCCTCTGATTCTCGATTCCTCTACTCTGAGCAAAAGACTGTGCGTTTAGCCGATCTAGTCCTCTCATGATTTTGTACACCTCTGTAAGATCACCCCTCATCCTCCTGTGCTCCAGGAATAGAGCCTGCTCAACCTCTCCCTATATCTCCGGCCCTCGAGTCCTGGTAACATCCTCGTAAATCTTCTCTGCACCCTTTCCAGCTTGACAACAGCTTTCCTATAACATGGTGATCAAAACTGAACACAATGCTCTAAATGTGGCCTCACCGAAGTCTTATATAACTGCAACATGACCTCCCAACTTCCATACTTAATATAGACTGACTGATGAAGGCCAATGTGGTGAGTATGTAAGTGGTTAGAAATTGAGGTCTCCAGTGGAGAAATTCGAAGCGAGTGGCATTGATACATTCAAGAAGGTCAAGTTGTCATAGCTGGACGTTCAGAAAGCCTTTGATAAGGTGCCACACGTGAGGCTGCTAATGAAGGTGAGAGCCCATGGTATCAAAGAGCAGATACTAGCATGGATAGCTGGATGGATGGCAGAAGGCAAAGAGTGGCTGCCAGTGACTAGCGGAGTTCTGCAGGGGTCGGTGCTGGGGCCGCTACTTTTCACGTTGTATATTAAGGATTTGGATGAAGGGATTGAAGGCTTTGCAGATGATACGAAAATAGTTGGAGGGGCAGGTAGTGTAGAGAAACCAGAGAATCTAGGGGCTCTGCAGAAGGACTTGGGCAGAGAAGTAGCAGATGGAATATAGTGTGGCAAAGTGTGGAGTTATGCATTTTGGTCATAGGAATAAAGGCGTAGATTATTTTCTAAATGGGGGAGAGAATTAATTAATTAATTAATTATTAATATTAATATTTGTATTTATATAGCACTTTTCAATCAAATCACTTGAAACCAAAGTGCTTTACAGAGAATTATCCATATCCATATGTTGATATCAACATATCAACATTCACACGCAGGCAAAGGTGGGTGAAGTGTCTTGCCCAAGGACACAACGACAGTATGCACTCCAAGCGGGATTCGAACCGGCTACCTTCCGGTTGCCAGCCGAACACTTAGCCCATTGCGCCATCTGTCGTCCAAAAATCGGAGGTGCAAAGGGACTTGGGAGTGCTGGTGCAGGATTCCCAAAATGTTAATCCACAAGTCGAATCAGTAGTAAAGAAAGTAAATGCAATGCTAGCATTTATTTCAAGAGGACTAGAATACAAAAACAGGGATGTAATGCTGAGGATCTATAAGGCGCTGGTCAGGCTGCATTTGGAATATTGTGAGAAATTTTGGACACCATATCTGAGGAAGCATGTGCTGGTTCTGGAGAGGGTCCAGAGGAGGTTTACAAGAATTATCCCAGGAATGAGTGGGTTAACATATGATGAGCGTTTGATGGCATTGGGCCTGTACTTGCTGGAGTTTAGAAGATTGAGGGGGGGACCTCATTGAAACTTGCAGAATAGTGAAAGGCTTGGATAGAGTGGATGTGGAGAGGATGTTTCTTCTAATGGGAGACTCTAGGACTAGAGGTCATAGCCGCAGAATTAAAGGACACTCCTTTAGGAAGGAGATGAGGAGGAATTTCTTTCGTCAGAAGATGGCAAATCTTTGGAATTCTTTGCCACAGTAACAGGGCTCTCGCTTAACTTTTTTTCCCTGTTGCCAGCCGGGCAACCTTGGCAGCTATTTAGGTTGCCAAATGCCAGTTTAGGTGGTCATTTAAGATGGCTTGCATGACTCGTGCGATAATGTGCTCGGACGAAGTGCGTAGTTACCAGTCGGAATTATACTCAATGAAGCATTCACATATTATTTCTGCTTCAAATAAAGTCACAAACTAAACATATTCACCAATCAAGATATGATATATACTACAACGACATGCAGCAAAATTATATGACAGTATCTCAACTCTTTTTACACATTGCAATTAATGCAATTTCTATTAGTTCTTTCCACTTCCAAACAAAAATGTGGTTGGATTATTCAGCGTATGATCAACCTGTGTCAATAAATCCTGGACCATGGTAACATATATGCGTACGTATAGTTGTGAATGTTGCTCATTAAATAACTACAGTACTGATACACCATATTAAGAGCATTGATTTGTCGTTAAAATGAATTCTGTAATAACGTGTCAATGGTAGCAGTGACAATCGAACACTGCGGTTTTAATGTTTCACGTGTTCATAATTTAATTAATCCATCTTTATGGATTAAAACAAATAATAACATTGGGAATTAAAACACATTTGATTGCATTCCATTATCAAACATAGTCAATGTTCGCTCTGAAGACATTTCCAGCACAATAGGGTCAGGGAGGGGTGTGTGTGTGAATCAGTGCGGGGTGGATAGATGGCGGGGGTGGGGGTGGGGGGGGGGTTAGAAGGCAATCGGTGCACAATGGATGGATTGAGGAAGGTGAATTAGTACGTGTTGGTTGGAGTAGGTAAAATTGTGAGGGGAGAGCATGGGGGATGCCAGTGGTGTTGAATGGGGGGGTTCAGTACGGGATGGATGGGGGTAGACAAAAGTGCTGGAGAAACTCAGCGGGTGAGGCAGCATCTATGGAGCGAAGGAAATCGGCAAGGTTTCGGGTCGAGACCATTCTTCAGACTGTTCCCCCCATTCTTCTTGAATGGGAGGATCAGTACAGGATGGATGGGGGGGGGCAGATCAGCGCAGGATGAATGGGGGGGGGTCAGTACAGTGTGTATCGGAGGGTCTGTGTAGGATGAATGGGGGATCACTACAGGATGAATGAGGGGAAGGTGCAGGGTAAATGGAGGGTGGGTCAGTACGGGATGAATGCGTGGATTAGTACAGGATGGATGGGGGATCAGTGCAGGATGGATGGAGGAGAAGTGCAGGATGGATGGGAAAGGGGTAAGTACAGGGTGAATTGGGGAACCAGTGTAGGATGGATGGGGGGGGTGGGTGGCAGGAGAATCAATGCGAGGTGGATAGGGTGATCAGCGCAGGATGAATAGATATGGGGGGGGGGGTTGATGGGGAGGGGAACACTGGGGATGTCAGTGAGGACTGAATAGACGTGGGAATGGGGATCAGTGCGGGATGGAGTGGAGGGGTCCCAGGATAAGGGGGTGGAGGGGGCGTACAAGAGAGAGAGAGAGAGGGGAGGGGGGGGCGAGGTGGGGAGGAAGGAAGGTCAGCGCTCCTCGGACAACATCGCCCCGCTGCCTTGGCCGTTGGGAACTCCTCGCCACCGCCTCCCTCCTCCGCCAGCCAACAGCAAGGTGCGGGGTCGAGCAGTGCAGCTCAGAGATCCTATAGCTATAGGATCTTTGGTGCAGCTGCTTCAGACGAGTCGGAGCGAATGACGGGCCTCGAACAGCGGCAGCAGCGGCCGCGATAGCGGCTCCATCTCCTCCTCCTCCCTGATAAAGGCCGCTGCTTGCAAATCCGCTAACGGCGATAACCGCTTTCGAAACAAACCCTCCCGCAAGCCGAGGCCTCTCCCTCCTCCCGGCCTCGGAGTGCGGGAGGGTTTGTTTCGAAAACGGTTATCGCCGTTAGCGGGTTTGCAAGTAGCTGCCCTTATCACGGGGGGCGGGAGGAGGAGGAGATGGAGCCGCTGTCACGGCCGCTGCTGACGCTGTGCGGGGCCCGTCGTTCGCTCCGACCCTTCCTCACCCCGCACCTAGTATCTTTGCCCCGCAATACAGCCGACAGAAAACATCGCGTTCCTTTTCTCCAGAGATGCTGCCTGACCCGCGGAGTTACTCCAGTTTTTTGTGTCTATCTTCGGTACAAACCAGTATCTGGTTGCCAAGCCGGGCAAAAAGTCGAGCCCTGCAGTAAGTTGTGGAGGCCAAGTCAATGGATATTTTTAAGGCAGAGATAGATAAATTCTTGATTGGTACTGGTGTCAGGGGTTATGGGGAGAAGGCAGGAGAATGAGGTGGAGAGGGAGAGATAGAACAGCCATGATTGAATGGCGGAATAGACTTGATGGGCCGAATGGCCTAATTCTGCTCCTATCACGGATATGTACCCACAGTGGAACAATGAAATTATTTTGCGCTAACACATCTGTAAACACAATAACTAGATAACATCTATTGACAAAAGTTCAATAAAGTAATAGCCTAGTGCTAGTATAATAAGAAACAAGGTCCTTATTGAAACCAAAGACAATCCAAGTTCATAGTTGAGGTTATTGTGTCGTGTTCAAGAGCCTGATGGTTGTTGGGAAAAAGCTATTAAAGTCATAGAGTTAAAGATGATTTCTTTCTTTCCTTCTTTCCGCTGCACTGCTTTGGTAGCTTAGGGGTCTTTTTCTGGTTCTTTTCTATTTTATCTCTTCATTTTTTCTTTTCTTCTTTTCTAGCTTTCCCTTTTTTTTCTTTTTTCCCTTTTAAAAAAATGTAGGTTATAAGGTTAAAAATGAAGCTGTACAATAATTGCATAATTGTAGATGCCGAGCGTTTTATCCTTGTACAATTGCTTCTAATAAAAATAAAAAAATAAAATAAAAAGTCCTAGAGTGATAACGTGTGGAAACAGACCCCTTAGCCTAACATGCCCACGCCGGCCGGCATGTCCCAGCTACACTAGTCTCACCTTCCCACGTTTGGCCCATATCTCTCCAAATCTGTCCTATCCATGTTTTTGTCTACATGTTTCTTAAACGTTGGGATAGTCCCAGCCTCAACTACCTCTTCTGGCAGCTTGTTCTTTACACCCACCACCCTTTGTGTGAAAAAGTTACCCCTCGGATTCCTATTAATTATTTTCCCCTTCGCCTTAAGCCTACGTCCTCTGGTCCTCGCCTATGTCCTCTGGTATTCTTGAACCTGGTGGTCACAGTTTTGTGCCTTCCTCCCGATAGTAGAAGTGAAATGAGAGCATGGCCAGGGTGGTGTGGGTGTTTGATGATGCTGGCTGCCTTTTTGAGGCAGCGACTCCTGTACATCCCTATGATGGTGGGGAGGTCAGTACCTGTGATGGACCGGGCAGTGTCCACCACTCTCTGTAGTCCCCTTTGTTCCTGAGCGTTCGGGTTGCTGAACCAGGCTGTGACACACTGTTCCATTGTATAAACGGACAGAATAGAAAGAATAACATTAAATGGTATTTATGCAGTGCCCCTTAATATGGCAAAGCACTCCTAGGCATTTTTCAGGAATGTAATCAAAAAATTGATGCTGAACCCTAGAAGGAAATAATTAGATAATGCCCAAGAGTTCAAGTACTAGAGGGCATTGCTTTAAGGTGAGGGGGACAAAGTTTAAAGCAAGGTAGACACAAAATGCTGGAGTAACTCAGTGGGACAGGCAGCAATTCTGGAGAGAAGGAATGGGCGACGTTTCGGGTTGAGACCCTTCTTCAGACCCGAAGAAGGGTTTCGACCCGAAATGTCGCCCATTCCTTCTCTCCCGAGATGCTGCCTCACCCGCTGAGTTACTCCAGCATTTTGTGTCTACCTTCGATTTAAACCAGCATCTGCAGTTCTTTCTTACACAAAGTTTAAAGGAGGTGTGAAAGGCAAGGTCTATATACAGAGGGTGATGAGTGCCTGGAACATGTTGCCAGGGGTGGTAATTGAAGCAGTAACTTTAATGGCATTTAAAAGACATTTGGATAGGCATATGAATATGCAGGGAATGGAAGGATATGGGTTATATGCAGGTAGATGAGTGGTGGTCTTGGTATCATGTTCAGCACAGACATTGTGGGCCGAAGGGCCTGTGCTAGTGCTGTGTGGGAAGAAACTGCAGATGCTGGTTTATGCCGAAGATAGACACAAAATGCTGGAGTAACTCAGTGAGGCAGCATCTCTGGATAGAAGGAATGGGTGACATTTCGGGTCGAGACATTTTTTCAGAGTTAGAATCTAGACCCAAAACCTCACCCATTCCTTTTCTCCAGAGATGCTGCCTGTCCCGCTGAGTTTCTCCAGCATTTTGTGTCTATCTGTGCTTGTGCTGCGCTGTTATGAGTTTGGTTACATCAGTACGTTTGTAACAGCAGGAGGGGATCAGCGGGGGCTGAGAGAATCGAGTTCAAGGCAAGGCTGCCAGCGATCTCGTGGATGGGCCAGAGGTCAGGAATGGAGAAGACCAAAGGACCTTCCTGAGGATGGTGTGGAAAATCCCAGCGGGCCGTGCGTGGAGAAAGGAATCTCAGCTAGCCGCTGCTGCATCCCAACGTGATCGGGGGTGGGTGGGGGGGGGGAGACTTGGGGTGTGTGGGGGGAGGGCTGCCAAGATTGAAGCCGGGGAGGGTGAAAGGTGAAGGCGTGAAGATTGAAGGGGTGCCTGCGGTCACGTGCAACGGCAGGCCAGGTTCGTCCCGTGAGCAGAAGATAAGTCTGTCCGATGAACTTTGTGTAACTTTGCCCACGCCAGAAACGTGGCGACTCTTTGTGTAGGAAGGAGATGCAGATGCTGGTTTACGCCTAAGATAGATACAAAATGCTGGAGTAACCCAGCAGGACAGGCAGCATCTCTGGAGAGAAGGAATGGGCGACGTTTTGGGTCGAGACTCTTTGTGTACTGCCTAGATGTGGTCTTCTGTATGATTTTACCTGATTGGATGTAAAACAAACAAAGCATTTCACTGTACCTCGCTGCATGTGACATTAAAGTATCATTGATTCATTGAGATGGTGGAAGGGGTAGTAGGTGTTGATGTTACAGGGCTGGATCTGGAGGAGATGGGAGCATCAGGCCCAAGGATGGTCTTGAAGCAACGCATGAAAATGGAGGCCTTGGTTGCCTTGGGTCAGCAAGAAGTAATGGCTGGATGAGATTGAGTGCAAGTTACAACAGCAGCAGCAGAAGATAGGGAGGCTAGGGTGAATGAGAGTGGCTTGGGATGTGTTGGAATCATCAGGTCTAGAGGTAACAAAGGCACAGATAAAGATTTCAGTGGCAGATAAAGTAGAGAGTTGTTCAGTGACTAGAAGCGGCAAGAGCGATCGTCGAGGAGGTTGGTGGTCGTTGAGAGAGCTGGCGGTCGAGGACGGGCCACGTGGAAGCCGGAGGATGCGCCGCCGGGAACAAAGGTGGACCCAGCCTGGGGGGACGGCCGAGAGAGGGGGGGGGGAGAACAAAGTAGGACCCGGTGGAGGGGGATGGGGTGGGATACTGAACAAGGAGGAGCTGGCGCGGGATACTTTGTAAATTTGTCGGTGCCCTTTAAGTGGTGACTCTTTGCATACCTTGTGTATGCAAAACAAAGAAATTCACCTTGACTCGTCACAAGTGGCAATAAAGCATTCATTCATTCATTCATTCATTCATTCATTCATTCATGGTGAAAGTGGGCTGCTATTATCACGGCACGTGTGTTTCCCATCTCTACCATGTTCAAACATAACAGCAAGGCTGCAAGTGATCTAGTCCTGTTTCATGCACTTCAGTTTAGTTTATTGTCACGTGTACTGAGGTACAGTGAAAAGCTTTTGTTGCATGCTATCCAGTCAGCGGAAAGACAACACATGATTACAATTGAGCCATTTACAGTGCATAAATACCGTATTTATTAGGGAATAACGTTTTTTGCAAGATAAAGCCAGTAAAGTCCGATCAAAGATAGTCCGGGGGTTCCCGAGGCAGGCAGAGGGGTCTCGGAGGACCTCAGAAGGGTCTCGAACCCGAAACATCAGCTATTCCTTTTCTCCAGAGATGCTGCCTGACTGAGCTACTCCAGCAGTTTGTGTCTATCAGAGGAGTGACTTTGGTAGTTTGGGAAACAAATTCTGATGGGGTCCAAAGCTAACCGTCTTTCTCCGCCCACTCCAATCAGTCTGAAGAAGGGTCCTGGCCCAAAATGTCTTCTACCCATTCTCTCTGCAGCTGCTGCTTGACCCGCTGAGTTACTTCAGCACTTTGTGTTTCTTTTTAGTTTCGTTTAGTTTATTATTCTCACGTGTACCGAGCTATAGTGAAAAGCTTTTGTTTAAAATCATGATTAGATTCAAGTGCACAGATACAGGATAAAGGGTATAACGTTCTTGCACTAACATTTAGTGCATGATTAAAGATAGTCCAAGGGTCTCCAATGAGGTGGATGGGAGGTCAGGATCGCCCTCTGGTTGGTGATATGATTTTTCAGTTGCTTGATAACAGCTGGGAGGAAACTGCCCTTGAATCTGGATTTTTCAAACCTTTGTAGCTATTCCACGGTGGCGCAGCAGTAGAGCTACTGTCTTACAGCACCAGAGACCCGGGTTCGATCCTGTTGCTGTCTGTTTGGATTTTGTACGCCCTCCCCGTGACGCGCGTGGGTTTTCTCCGGGTGCTCCGGTTTTCCAAAGATGTACAGGTTTGTAAGTTGATTGACTTTGGTAAAGATTGTAAATTGTCCCTAGTGTGTGTAGGATAGTGCGAGTGTGTGGGGATCGCTGGTCGGAGCGGACACGGTGGGCTGAAGGCATTCTTTCCACGCTGCGTCTCTGAACTAAACTTTAAAAAAACTAACATCTGGAGGTTCTGTGTCTCCAATGAGTTAACCTCATTATCAATGTGAACGGTGGGTGACAAGAGCTTACTCCATGCGTAAAGGATCCACAAAGAGCAGGAAGTGTTATTTAAATACAGCAGCATTTAGAGATGTTACCGTTGTCATTTGTCGGAAATATGTCGCTAGCTGTCACTTGAAGAGATCTGTGGCCTAATTTACTCCTGAGCAAGTATAACTTTGTCAAAGGAATCCTGCGATTTGCTCTGAAGCTTAAGTCTGTTTTTGCTGGTCCACATTTAGACTTTACTTTAGATTTTTGAGATGCGATGTTGAAACAGGTTCTTTGGCCAGCGATCACCCCGTACACTAACACTATTCTACAAACTTGCATGTCTTTGGGATGTGGGAGGAAACCAGAGCACCTGGAGAAAACCCGCCTGGTCACAGGGAGAAGGTACAACCTCCATACAGACAGCACCTGTAGTCAAGATTGAACCCGGGTCTCTGGTGCTGTAAGGCAGCAACTCTACCGCTGCGCCACCATACCGCCCATAATCGAGCTTCAGAGCAGCAAAGAGGGCATTGCATATTCCATGTGCAGTTTTCCTTACATTGGAAACATAAGAAGGAGGATGCACTTGTATAGTGTATTCTCCACATCCCTTACAGCATATCCCAAGACTCTTGGTCAAAGCACGAAGTACTGGAGGAACTCAGCGAGACATTCAGCAACTGCGGAGGGAATGGGCAGACAGTGGTTTGGGTCGGGACCCTTCTTTAGATTGGAGAACGGTCCCGACTAAAAACGTCGTCTGTCCATTCCCTCCACAGATGCTGCCTGTCCTGCTTAGTTTAGTTTTGAAATACGGCGCGGAAACAGGCCCTTTGGCCCACTGAGTCCGCACCGACCAGCAATTCTCGTTACACCAGCACTATCCTATACACTAGGGACAATTTATAATCTTTACCGAAGCCAATTATCTTCTGTGGGAGGAAACCAGATCATCCGGGGAAAACCCACACGGGTCACGGAGAGAACGTGCAAACTCCGTACAGACAGCGTGCCGCCCCTCCAGCACTTTTGGTTTTGCTCAAGTTTTCAGCATCTGCAGTTCCTTGCATCTCCCAAGCCACCTCATTGCAAATGAAGTATTCGGTCTCCTCACTGGTGTAATGCAGGAAGCACAGCAGCCAGATTGCAAACCAGATCATCTATTGTGATGATGTTGACTGAGGGAGAAACACTGGGCAGGCCACTCGGGAACTCCATGCTTTCCTTTGAAATGATCATCTGTATTCTCTTCTGTACACCATTTTAAGGCTGAAAAGATGCACCTTCAACAGTGGTGCAGTGGCAGAGTTGCTGCCTGACAATGCCAGAGACGCAGTTTGGATCCTGACTACAGATGCTGTCTGTACGGAGTTTGTACATGTTTTTCCACGTGACATGCGTGGGTTTTCTCCAGGTGCTCCGGTTTCCTCCCACATCCCGACGTACAGGTTTGTAGGTTAATTGGCTTCGGTAAAATTGTAAAATTGTCCCTCGAGTGTAGGATAGTGCTAGTGTACGGGGATCGCTGGTCGGCACGGACTCATTGGGCCAAAGGGCTTGTTTCCACGCTGTCTCTCTAAAAACTAAAGTCTAAAGTACAAAGTTCCTTGAGAACCATACTGGATTATCAGTTTAAATTTTTGTAGTCCCATGTTTACACAAAATGCTGGAGTAACCCACTGGGTCAAGCATCATCTGAGAATATTGAAGTGAGCAGAATATTGAAAGGCTTGGATCGAGAGGATGTGGAGAGGATGTTTCCACCAGTGGGAGAGTCTAGGACTAGAGGTCAGCCTCAGAATTAAAGGACATTCTTTTAAGAAGGAGATAAGGAGAGATGTCTTTAGTCAGATGGTGGCGAATCTGTGGAACTTGGCCTCCTCAGCCACAGAAGGCTGTGGAGGCCAGGTCAGTGGATATTTTTAAGGCATAGATAGATAAATTCTAGAT
The DNA here is from genome assembly GCA_038087875.1 of Malacoraja senta. Lineage (NCBI taxonomy): Eukaryota > Metazoa > Chordata > Chondrichthyes > Rajiformes > Rajidae > Malacoraja > Malacoraja senta. The sequence goes on along the minus strand of JAXLNO010000228.1, from coordinate 41,352 downwards.
TAGTACAGGCGTCAGAGATTATGGGGAGAAGGCAGGAGAGATAGTTCAGCCATGATTGAATGGCGGAGTAGACTTGATGGGCCGAATGGCATAATTCTACTCCTCTTCCTTATGAACTTATGCAGCATGGAAATGCGACATTTTAGGTCAGGACCCTTCTTCATATTTTTTATAATCTAATATCTGGAGTAGGTTGTGAACCTGTAATTTTGTGATAATTGATTCTTACTGACTATGAAAAGGGAACTTTCTGCATTTTCTACAAAAGATAGCACAAAGTAGAAATGACTTTGTGGAAACAAGTAACTGCACATGTTGGTTTACAAAGAAAGGCACAAAGTGCTGGAATAACTCAGCGGATCAGGCAGCAATTCGGGACAACACGAAAAGGTATTGGTTTGGGTTGAGACCCTTCTACAGACTTCAGGTCTTAGGAAGGGTCTCGACCTGAAACATCACCTATCCATGTTCTCCAGAGATGCTGCCTGACCTGCTGAGTTACACAAATGACACAAAGTGCTGGAGTATCAACCAGCATCTGTGGTTCCTTGTTTCTTCAGAAGGCATGAGATTGGAATGGGTAAGGGGAGCCTGAAGAAGGGTCCCGACCTATTTGCGTTGTCCTGAGATGCTGCCTGACCCACTGAGTTACTCCATCACGCTGTTTCATAGAAATTAATTTACCTGATTCCTGAGACCTGGCCAGTTGATGTCCCAGATTTGTGGGAGAGGAACTGTTAATGCTTTTTTTCTGTTCAGCTGCAAGACCTCCAGATCTGTCATTGAGAAGCAAAGCTGTTGCTAGAAATCTAAAATAGGAAGGGAAAATTCTCATCATGTCACACAGCATCAACAGTGAAAGAAACGTAACATTTCAGATTCTCATCGAGCGTCAGATGTGCTACAGAGCATTTGAGTTTTTATTTTAAAGTTTAGGCACAGTAGCGCAGCGGTAGAGTTGCTGCCTTGCAGCGCTTGCAGCGCCGGAGACCCGGGTTCGAACCTGACTACGGGTTCTGTCTGCACGGAGTTTGTACGTTCTCCCCGTGACCACGTGGGTTTTCTCCCAAATCTTTGGTTTCCTCCCACACTCCAAAGACGTTCAGGGTTTGTAATGTATTCATACATATTCATGTATATGTTAATGAGTTGGTGTTCAATATAAGCAGGGAATGTTGGGTAATAAAACTGTCTCTCTTGATCCAGGCAACCTGCGTGTAAGTTGTTATTCATTCTGCCATCCGGAATATAACAAAATTGGCGATGAGGATGGGATAGAGTTTGTGAACTCATCCTTTAAAAACAGTGCAGGGCTGTTTTGCAACATGCAGTATTGTTTAACATTTTAAACAGTAAATACGGAGTTGTGTCGCAGTTGTTTGCGAGCTGGACACCATAGGCCGCAGATCCTTCTATGCAGGGGACTGTAGTTTAAAACAGCAGCTGGACAAATCGTCGAGAGTTTGTCAGGCTATGTCTATGTTGTGTCTACGTGGCAAGGTGCCATCCTTGGGATTGTATAAGTTTTTTTTGTCAAGTTCCTCAAGCTTCTTCTTCTGCTTCTTCTTCTGGTGTATGGCGTGCACAGCCTAAAGTTGTAGGACAACTTGTTCTAATTGATCTTATTTGATTGTGCACGCCGGGTTGATTGCATTAGTTGAAACAGGGCGGACCATGTGATGGTTGCAATCTTCCACCCCAAGTTCCTCAAGCTGTATAGCCTTTATACAGCTAAGTTTTAGGTGAATTGTTACACCAGAACAGACAGGAATTCGGGGTTTTTGAACAGACTTTAAAATAAATGAGAACGACACGATGGCAGCGTCCACGGGCTACATCGGAAACCTTGGCACTTTTGACAAGAGTAGAGAGCCATTCAGCTTCTATATAGTGAGAGCGAACATGTTTTTCATGGCGAACAACATAATGGAGATTAGTGGTGAAGGAGAGAAAGTGACTGAAACAAATAAAGCCGTTTGCGAATGCATGAAAGCGAATCTGTTCAGGGAGATCGGTCCTGAAGTGTACGGCACACTCGTCAATCCCCTTGCGCCCATAAAGGCAAAAGACGTGCCATTCAGTGACATTATGAAGAAGTTGCAGGAGCACTTCAACCCAAAGCCTCTGGAAATTGCAGAAAGCTATAAATTTGGCACTAGAAACCAGAAGCAGAATGAGACAATCAATGAGTACATTGTTGCCTTGAAAAACTTAACTGTGCACTGTAACTTTGGAACCTTTCTCGGATGCGCACTACGTGACAGATTTGTTTGTGGTCTAGTGGATGAACGAATTCAGTCCAAACTCATGAACAAGTGCTCAGATCTTACATTCGAGAAAGCATGCAAGATTGCTACCACAATGGAGATGGCATCAAAGAATGCTCGCGGGTTTCGTCCACCATGAACTGCAGTGGCCGTTTACAGTTACAAGGCAGAGCCTATGGCCAAACCAAGAGGCGCTAAACCAAAACCAAAGTATGGCGGGAAGCCGAGTTCAGCCAGTTGTTATCGTTGCAACGGTAATCACTCATCCCAATTTTGCCAGTTCAAAACGGCCAAGTTCTACAACTGCCAGGAGAAAGGCCACATCGCCTCAGCTTAAAACAGGAAACCAACAATCTGCGGGAATCAAGCAACAACACCAGAGAGGAGTTCACAACTTGGAGGTGAACCATGATGGAAATGAACTTGGGTTGTACACCATTTACGCAACCAACATCGATAAGCCTACAACCAGCCAAGGCAAGGACTTTCAAACTAAACTATTGACAGTAAGTTCTCTGAGGCTCTCATAGCCGCCCCCAACATCTGCACTATTGAGGCGTCTACCCCCCATCTCAGTACCGACGACCTCATTTCTCTATTCAATACTACCTGCTCTTCCGTCCTGGATTCTGTTGCTCCTCTTAAAATGAAAAAGCCTAAGCCTAAAGGCGAGCCATGGCTAAATGACACCACCAGAGCCCTAAGAAGAGAATGCAGAAAATCAGAACGGAAGTACAAATCTGATAAGCTTCAAATTTCCTTTGAACTCCTGAAAAACAATCTTCACAATTACCAGGAAGCGGTAAAATCTGCAAGAACTAAATACTTTTCCACCCTTATCTCCAAAAACGCTCATAATTCCAAGGTCCTTTTTAACACCATCACCTCCATCATTTGTCCTGCCCCCAGCACCAGCTTAACTGGGTCCCCTGCTAAGTGCGAGGAATTTACTACATTTTTCACCAGCAAGGTAAAAACATAAGAACAAATATTTCCCCTCCTACCCGTGACCTGGCTGTCTCATTGGTCTGCTCTTCAAAATTAGATTGTTTCCAACCCGTTACTCTACCCTCCCTTGTAAAACTGATCACCACCATGAAACCTACTACCTGCCCCCTCGTCACTGTACCCTTTGCCCTCCTAAAGGACGTCATTACAACAGCCGGTCCCAGCATCCTCGCCATCTTCAACAGCTCTCTGGCCACTGGCACTGTACCTACCTGCTTCAAGCATGCGGTGGTCCAGCCACTCGTGAAAAAACCTAACCTCGACCCCACCTTGCCAAGCAACTACAGATCCATTTCTAAACTGCCTTTCCTCTCAAAAGCCCTTGAAAAGGTAATTTTAAGTCAACTTAAAGCTTTACCTTCACCAAAACACTATCTTGGAAACTTTCCAATCAGGTTTCAGGGTTCACCATAGCACAGAGTCTGCCTTGTTGAAGGTACACAATGACCTACTGCTCACCGTTGTCTCCGGCTACTGTGCAATCCTGCACCTTCTTGACCTCAGCGCAGCATTTGATACTGTCAACCACACCATCCTAATTGACCGTCTCCGGTACGGGGTTGGTATTGATGGCACTGCCCTGAGCTGGTTCATCTCCTACCTCAAAGGTAGGAGTTTCTCGACTAACATGAGCAACTCATTCTCCTCCCCAGCTAATCTCTGCTGTGGGGTTCCACAAGGTTCCATCCTTGGCCCCATTCTCTTCTCCCTGTATATGCTCCCCTTAGGCCAAGTCATTGAAAGGCACGGCATTTCCTTCCATTGCTACACAGACGATACACAACTCTATCTCCCCCTGAAGCCCAAAAAACAATCAAATTTGCTTAACCTTACCCGCTGCCTCGAGGATATAAATTGTTGGATGACCCAGAACTTCCTCCAACTAAATGAGAGTAAGTCTGAGGTCATCCTTCTTAGTCCCTCGGACTCAATCAAAATGATAGCAGGCAGCCTTTGAAGCCTTACCCCACTACTCAAACATCACGTCAAAAACCTTGGCGTGATATTTGACTCAGCACTGAAATTTGACAAACAAGTCAATGCCGTGGTAAAAGCTAGCTTCTTTCAGCTTCGGACGATAGCTAAAATAAAACAATTCCTCCACTTTGATGACCTCGAAAAGATCATCCACACATTTATCTCCTCCCGCCTAGATTACGGCAACTCCCTCTACACTGACTTCAGCCAATCTTCCCTGTCCCACCTGCAACTGGTCCAAAACGCCGCAGCGAGACTCCTGACGGGCACCCGAAAAAGGGACCACATCACCCCGATCCTGGCCTCTCTCTACTGGCTCCCTGTGCGATTCCTTATACATTTCAAGATCCTGCTCTATGTCTACAAAGCCATCAATGGGCTTGCCCCCACCTACATTAAAAGTCTTCTCACCCACCACTCCACCTCCAGGTCCCTCAGATCGGCCGACTTGGGGTTGCTGAATATCCCGCGGTCTAGGCATAAGCTCAGGGGCGACCGCGCCTTTGTGGTTGCAGCTCCTAGACTGTGGAACAGCATCCCCCTTCCCATCAGAACTGCCCCCTCCATCGACTCCTTTAAGTCAAGACTAAAAACGTATCTATACTCCCAAGCCTTTCTTGAGGTCCTCTGAGTGAGGGCTATATGTATATATGTATGTAGTTTGTTTGTTTATACTATTCTTATAACAAATGTAAAGCACTTTGGCCAACGAGAGTTGTTTTTTAAATGTGCTATATAAATAAATGTGACTTGACTTGACTTGATAAACAGTTAATCGATATGTGTATTGACACGGCAGCAGATTGTTCGGTCATGAGCAAAGACCTGTACGAAACACAGTTCCCACAGATACCATTGTTTGAGAGTAAGGTCAAGCTGAGAACCTACTCAGACGACGTTTTGGAGACATGTGGACAAATGATCTGTAAAGTTCAGCATATGTGGCCAGCTACAGAAATAAACCAACGCTCCTTGGAAAGGATTGGCTGAGTAGAATAGAGTTAGACTGGAAGTTAGGAAGTTAGACTGGAAGAACATTTTCAGCGTCGATTTGTCCGAATCACGTCTTGAAAACGTCATAAGCAAACATGCAAACGGGAATAACAGGGTACTCTGCACACATTCGACTTAAGCAAGATGTGAGACCTGTGTATTGTCGACCAAGACCTGTACCATATGCACTAAAGCAACAAGTGGAGGAAGAACTCAACAGGTTAGAACGGAATGGAGTACTCATGAAGACAGACCAGAGTAACTGGGCAACGCCTATTGTGGCCGTACCACAGCCGACAAAACTGTTTGACTATGTGGTGACCACAAAGTCACAATCAACCAAGCAGTTGATGATGAACAATATCCGTTACCAACCTCGCAAGATCTGTACGCAGATCTTAGTGGAGCAAGAGTCTTCACTACACTGGATTTGTCTCACACTTACGCCCAAGTCATTGTTGACAAAGAAAGTCAGCAGTACCTGACTATCAACACACATAAGGGCTTGTATTCATATACAAAGCTGCCCTATGATGTGAAATCTCCCCGAAAATTTTCCAGTCTCTCATGGACAAAATGTTACAAGGCATTCCGCACTGTGTGTGCAACCAGGATGGCCTACTGATATTCACAGAGGGCATGGTAGAACATCTGCAAATCCTCGAGCAAGTTCTCACACGACTGAACTGCCACAATGTCAAATTGCGTCAAGGTAAATGTGCATTTGCACAGTCAGAGGTGGTCTACCTTGGACTCAAAGTAGACGCCAACGGACTTCGCCCTGTGAAGGCGAAAGTTGAAGCAATAGTGAATGCTCCAAAACCCAACAATGTGTCAGAGCTACGATCATTCCTTGGGATGGTGCAGGTCAATGCACGATTCCTTCCAGATTTAGCAACTGTGCTAAAGCCACTTCATCATCTGCTACAAAAAGATGTGAAATGGACGTGGGGAAAGGAACAGCAACGTGCATATGACATCTGCAAGGAAAACTTGACAAGTGACAAACTCCTTGTTCACCACGATACGACACGCAAGATGAAACTTGCTTGTGATGCTTCAAGTTATGGTGTTGGTGCAGTGATCTCCCACGTAATGAATGACGGACAGGAAAAGCCTATTGCTTTTGCATCCCGCACCCTGTCACCGAGTGAACGCAATTAACGCACAGATAGAAAAGGAAGCACTCAGCATTGTGTTCGGAATCAAGAAATTCCATCAGTTTCTTCTCGGCAGACCATTCACCCTGGTGACTGATCACAAGCCACTACTCGTGATACTTGGTTCCAAGTCAGCTATACCTTCCATGGCAGCATCAAGAATGCAGCTCTGGGCAATTTTGCTGTCCCAGTATGACTACAAGGTTGAGTACAGAAGCTCCAAGTGCAACCTCTGACGTGGGAAGTGAGAACTCAATCTACACACTGCAAATTGTAGATGAGGACTTTCCAGTGACTGCAACAGAAATTGCAGCAGAAACAGAGAAAGACACTGTGCTGAAGTGGGTTTATGAACAGACATTGAACGGTTGGACTGAAATCAATAGTGGATTGAACTCAGTTCTGAACTCAGAGCTGAAGCCTTTCCATAATCGACACCATGAATTATCATGTGAGCAGGGATGCATTAAGTGGGGTTACAGAGTGGTTGTACCAGAGTCTTTTAGAAACAAAATTATGAATGAACTTCATGCAGAACATCCTGGCGTAGTAAGCATGAAGTCAATTGCCAGAAGTTTTGTGTATTGGCCTGGTATTGACAGTGACATCGAGTCACTGGTGAGCAAATGTAGCGTCTGCCAAAATTGACAGAGTAAACCACCAAAAACACCACTGGTCATGGCCAATTAGACCTTTACAGAGAGTTCATGTAGGTTTTTGTGAAAAGGATAATGAGCACTTTCGGGTGCTAGTAGATAGTCATTCCAAATAGATTGAGGTTAAGCATATGGGGTCAAGCACTACTACTGAGCGTACCATAGATGAGTTGAGATCCATTTTTACATGCCATGGTTTACCAGAAGAACTTGTTTCTGATAAAGGGCCTCAGTTTCGTTCAGAACGGTTCAAAGAGTTCATGCAGCGGAATGGTGTAAAACACACACTTGTTCCCCCATACCATCCAGCCTCCATCGGGGCGGCAGAAAGGTCTGTTAGAATTGTCAAAGGTGCTCTCAAGAAACAGCTTTTGCAGGACAATTCAAAGCTCAGCATGAAACATTGTTTGGCTAGTTTCTTGCTGAAGTACAGAACCACACAACACACAACAACGGGTTACTCACCTGCAGAACTGTTGATGAAGAGAAGGCTAAGAATACGCCTAAGTCTAGTTCAACCCAATTTGGCTTTGAGAGTTGAACAAAAACAGTTAACAAAACGCCATTTTGACTCCTGCAAAAAGGAAAGATACTTCAAGCCAGATGAGCAGGTTCGTGTTCTCAGTCCTCCCAACAAGTCCAGTCGAGACAAATGGGATGTTGGGAAAATAGTGGAAGTGTGTGGAACAAAAAGATACTTAGTTGAAGTTGGAGATAGGATCAAAAGTGTTCATGTTGATCAAATGATTCCAGCCAAAGATGAACCAAAAACTGAGCATGAAGTCCTAATCCCTGAGTTTGTGTATGAAAGTGAGTTGGAAGAGACCACTGTGATTGAAACACAAAGTTCAGTTAGTACAGACAAAGAAACAGATTCCTCTGGTCAAAGCCAATACTTTAAAAAAGGAGAGCAGTGTAATGTATTCATACATATTCATGTATATGTTAATGAGTTGGTGTTCAATATAAGCAGGAATGTTGGGTAATAAAACTCTCTCGTGATCCAGGCAACCTGCGTGTAAGTTGTTATTCATTCTGCCATCCGGAATATAACAGGGTTGTAGGTTAATTGGCTTGATATCAGTGTCAATTGTCCCTTGTGTGTGTAGGATACTATTCTATCTTTAATTTGTGTTCTGGTGATGTCTTTGCTATTTATTTCATTCCGCTTATATGTTTCTACACTATTTGTTAAACTTTGTAAGGTGTCCTTGAGACTTTGTGAAAGGCGCCCATAAATAAAATCTATTATTATTATTATTAGGATAGCCTTAATGTGCGGGGATCGCTGGTTGGCGTGCACTCGGTGGGCCGAATGGCCTGTTTCTGCGCTTATCACTAAATTATAAACTAGGTTAGTTTAGAGATACAGTGTGGAAACAGGTCCTCACCCCGTACACTAGTTCAATCCAAAACATTAGAGACAATTTACCAACAAACCTGCACGTCTTTGGAGTGTGTGAGGAAACCAGAGCCCCGAAGAAAACCCATGTGGTTACGAGGAGAACGTAAAACTCTGTACAAATAACACCCATAGTCAGGATCGAACCCGGATCTCTGGTGTTGTATGGCAGCAGCTCTACCGCCGCATCACCTGCCCCTTCCCCCTCCCCCCTCCCCCCTCCCCCCTTCGTTGTGTAGAATATGTATTCATGTACAGGATGCAGATATCGCCGGCATTGCTTGACCATTCCACATGGCAGATGAGATCCATGCCCTATCTCCAAAACTAAACTATAGTCTCTGCCTATGATGGTGTGTAGGTTCAGTCAATGAGCGTGTTTAGGAAAGATGAATAAATTGATTAAAAGATGAATAGGTGGCTAAGACTACAACAGGATAAAGATCACATAGAAAGTTAGGTAGAGCATTGAAAGATAAATGTAATCCGGGCAAGGGTGAGGTGATGGATTGTGGTCATAGTCATTCAGCATGGAAGCAGGCCGTTCGGCCCAACTTGTCCATGCAGACCAATGTGCCCCATCTGCACTCGAACCATTTGCCCACATTTGTCCCACCTCCCTCTAAACTTATCCCATCGATATATACCTGTCCCAAGTGCATTCTAAATGCCGCTTATAGTACCTGCCTAACTATCTCCCCTGGCACCTCCTTCCATATACCCACCAGCAAGTTTAACATGTGCAGGATGTGGATAGTAAATGGTGGGGCACTGGGGAATATTAATGAACAGAGAGACCGAGAGGTTCAAGTTCATAGTTCCCTGAAAGTGCCAACTTGGTTCGGTAGGGTGGTGAAGAGGGCAGCATGTGCCACACATGCCTTCACCAGTCATGTATAAAATATCAGAATATGGGCAGCATGGTGGCGTCGTGATAGAGCTGTTGCCTTACAGTGCCAGACACCCGGGTTTGATCCTGACTACGGGTGCTGAATGTACGGAGTTTGTATGTTCTCCCCGTGACCACGTGGAATTTCTCCAGGTGCTCCAGTTTCCTCCCACATTCCAGAGACATGCAGGTTTGTAGCTTAATTGGCTTCTGTAAATTGCACCTAGCGTGTGGGATAGAACTAGTGTGTGGGGATCGCTGGTCAGTGGGGAGTCAGTGGGCCGAAGGGCCTGTTTCCATGTGGTATCTCTAAACTAAAGTTGCTGGTGGAATGAGTTACAGTTAGTACATTTAGGAGGCAAACCGACAGACAGTTAAATAGGCAAAACGCAACAATATCCAATCCCACTGCAGGCAAATGGAGTTTGTGTGGATGGGCAAAATGGTTGGCATGGGCATGTGGGCTGAAGGGCCTGTTGGGGTTAGAGCAAGCATGAGGAGCCAAATGGGCAACACCTTTGAGTATAGAAGTTGCGGGGTCATGTTGCAGTTATATAAGATGTTGGTGAGGCCTCACTTGAAGTATTGTGTTCAGTTCTGGACGCCATGTTGGAGGAAAGTTGTCAAGCTGGAAAGGGTACAGAGAAGATTTATGAGAATGTTGCCAGGACTCGAGGGCCTGCACTATAGGGAGAGCTTGAGCAGGCTAGGAATCTATTCCTTGGAGGATGAGGGGTGATCTTATAGAGGTGTACAAAACCATGAGAGGAATAGATCGGGTATACGCACAGAGTCTTTTGCCCAGAGTGGGGGAATCATGAACCAGAGGACGTAGGTTTAAGGTGAGGAGGGAAAAATGTAATAGGAACCTGAGGGGTAACTTTTTCACACACAGGGTGGTGGGTGTATGGAACAAGCTGCCAGAGGTGGTAGTTGAGGCAGATACTATTGCACCATTTAAGAACTATTTAGACAGGTACATGGATAGGACAGGTTTAGAGGGATATGGGCCAAACGCAGGCAGGTGGGACTAGTGTAGATGGGACATGTTGTTGGGTGTGGGCAAGTGGGGCCGAAGGGCCTGTTTCCATGCTGTATGACTCTGGGACCTCCTCCTACATGTGTTCTTATCGTCAGGGTGGCCAGAGGCTGTATCTTTGATTTCCAGCGATCTAGGATTTGTAACGGAATGAGGGAATAGTGCCAAAGCTTGAGTCAAGGAGTCATCTTGCCTGATTAATAAAATCTGACCTGGAGCAGGGTGAGCCGAGGACAGTGGCGTGCAAATCAGAAGCGTAAAATCAATCTCTGTTGCTTACAGTATGATGGTTGCCGAGTTTAATTAGCATGGAAATCATGTAGTCATCGCCACTGATTAAGGTCATACAGTCATAAGGGCATAAGGAATAGGAGTAGAATTAGGACCTTCGTCCTACCCAGTCTACTCCGGCATTCAATCATGGCTGATCTATCTCTCCCTCCTAACCCCATTCTCCTGCCTTCTCCCCATAACCTCTGACACCCGTACTAATCAAGAATCTATTTATCTCTGCCTTAAAAATATCCACTGACTTGGCCTCCACAGCCTTCTGTGGCAAAGAATTCCATAGATTCACCACCATCTGACTAAACAGAAATGTCTCCTCATCTCCTTCTTAAAAGAACATCCTTTAATTCTGAGGCTATGACCTCTAGTCCTAGACTCTCCCACTAGTGGAAACATCCTCTCCACATCCACTCTATCCAAGCCTTTCACTATTCTGTATATTTTTCTGGATTGGTTGATGAGTTGCAGCCTAGTTACAGAGCATGCACTGTGAGTCTGCAAATGAGGAGGATGCGTGTATCCTCAATGGTACACCAAATAAAGTCAATTCACTCTAAAAACCCAGAGTGCAACAAACGACTTCTTCCAATAAAAAACATGTGTTCTCCACTCTCCAGAAGGTGTAGAGAGTGGAGAATAGTTACAGAGAAATGTTGTGCCTAAAGTCAATTTTTTCCATTCTGGTTTCTGTTCTGAGGAGATTGGGTGAAATTTATGTTGGGGCTGCAGATGTGACGAGGGACCTGGAGACGTGATTGGTTGAAGTCCGTCTGGGGCTGTAGATGTGATTGATTCAAGTCCACCAACAGCCTGCAGACCTGATTGGTTCAAAGGTTGAAATCCATTTGAGGCTGCAGACAGGATTGGTTGAAGTCGACGTGGGATCTGCCAATGTGATTGGTTGAACTCCATGTGGGCTGCAGATGTGATTGGTTGAAGTAATATAGGGCAGCTGGTGTGATTGGTTGGTCCATGTAGGGCTGCAGACGTGATTGGTTCAAGTCCACCAACAGCCTGCAGACCTGATTGGTTCAAAGGTTTCAAAGGCCTTTTATTGTCACGTGTACCAATTAAGGTACAGTGATATGCGAATTACCATGCAGCCATACTAAAAAAAGCAACAAGACACACAACTACATAAAAGTTAACATTAACATCCTCTACAGCGGATTCCCCACATTCCTCACTGTGATGGTAGGCAATAAAGTCTAATCTTCTCCCCTCATTTTTCTCCCGCGGACGGGGCAGTCGAACCATCCGTCGGGGTGATCGAAGCTCCTGCAGCTGGCGATTAAAGCCCCCGCGTCGGGGTGATCGAAGCCCCCGTGGCTTGGAGTTCCCGAAGTCGGTCTCTAACCAGAGACCGCGAGCTCCGCGATGTTAAAGTCAGCATGCTCCTGCGGTAGAGCTCAGAGGTCGATCCCTGGCAAAGGGATTCCGGGCTTCACGGTGTTAAAGTCCCGCAGCTCCCGCGGTAGAGCTCTCAAAGTCGGTCTCCAGCAAAGGCCGCCAGCCCCTCGATGTTAGGCCACAGTGCGGACAGAGATACGATAAAAATCGCATCTCCGTCGAGGTAAGAGATTAGAAAAGGTTTCCCCCAATCTCCCCTCCCCCACATAAAACAAGCTAAAGAACACTAAAAACATACATTTAACACTTACTACAAATACAACGAAGAAGTGAGGGTCGGACAGACTGTTGGTGAGGCAGCCATTGCTGGAGCCACCCGGTTAGAGTCCGTGTGGGATCTGCAGAAGTGATTGGTTGAGGTAATGTGGGGATCTGCAGAAATGATTGGTTGAAGTCCACATGGGGCTGCAGAATCCACCGCACATGAGGCAGGTATTTGGGATGGGAGGGACATTTGTTTTGGGGTAGTGTGATTCTTCTACCATTTTCATTGTCAAGATTCATAATACCAAGCTGAAAGCTCCTCCCCCCTTTGTGAATGGTCGTAGAATCACAGAGAGAGACATCATGGAAACAGGCCCTTCACCTGACCATCAATCACCCATTCTTCTTCTTATCGAGTCCACACACAAGATTAGAAGTTGTTCAGCCAGAGCTGAACACACTTCTCGGCATCTGCACAATGGTGTCTGTCTTGTCGCTTCTTGTGCTTCTTGTGCGTGGTGGTGAAAAGATTGGTGGAAACAGGGCCCCGCGACATGAATGCTCTTTCCTTGACCCCAATCGCCCATTGAAGAAATGCGTTGTTAATCCCACACTAATCATGTTTTATTCTCCCCTCATCCTCATCAAATCCAACCCTCTCCCTAAGTTCTGCAATCGACCCAAAAAGTCGCCCACCCTTTGCCTCCAAAGATGCTGCCTGACCTGCTGAGTAACTCCAGCACTTTGTGTCTAATTTTGGTATGTACCAGCATCTTTTTAGTTTATTAGGTTAGTTCAGAGACACAGTGCGAAAACAGGCCCTTCGGCCCACCGAGTCCGGGGCGTCCAGCGATCCCCGCACACTTACACTATCCTACACGCTAGGGACAATTTGCAATTATACTAATCCAATGAACCTAGAATCTTGTACGTCTCTGGAGTGTGGGTGGAAGCCAGAGAAAACCCACGCAGGTCACAGGGAGAATGTACAAACTCCCTACAGACAGCTACCGTAGTCAGGACTGAAGCCGGGTCTCTGGCGCTGTGAGGCAGCAACTCTACCGCTGTGCCAACATGCCGCATCTGCAGTTCCTTCCTACACATTTTGTCTGCTCCAGTGTAAAATCTCCTCAAGGTACGCCTACTTTGAAGTTCTCCTCTCTCCGATGGTCGTTCTGCAAGACATTCCCTCACAGCCCCCCCCCCCCCTCTGTGATCTCATTGCTCTCCGGCTCCACGGTCATGTTTTAACCCAGTCTCGCTACCACAGCCACGCTTGTTTACCCGCGCCTCTATCTTGCACCTCAGAGTTTCCAACTCCGGTTCCAGACCCCCCAGTCTGGATGCAACCCGGATGACAGGTGCCGACAGTCTATCCACCGTGCCAAGTCTGAAGAAGGGTTGTCCCGATCCGAAATGTCACCCATCCTTTTTCTCCAGAGATGCTGCCTGACCCACTGAGTTACACCAGCACTTTGTGTCTATCACCTACACACTTGGGGCAATTTACGGTGGCTAATTCATCTACCAACGTGCATATCATTGGGTGGAAATCCATGTAGTCATTGAGAGGAATCACAAACTTCACATAGACTGCACCCGAGGTCGGGATTGAACCTGGGTCTCCGGTGCAATGAAGCAGTGACTCTACTATCTACGCCGCTGTTACACCGCTTATATGCCAGGGGTTCCCAGCATGTTGGACACACTCAGCAGTCTGGCATCTGCGGAAAGAGAAATTGTGTTATCATTGTAGTTCTGATGAAGGGTTTTTGATCCAAACTAATGTCTGTGACGGTGGTGCAGCGGTAGAGACACGGGCTCGATCCTGACATAAATCTCATCCAAACTTGTAACGGAGGCCTCAAATGTGCAAGTATCCACCACCGATCTTCCGGCAACTGGAGGCCCGGCCGCCCCCTTTAATCCGGACAAATTAAAGGGATTTAATCCCCCCCAAAAGTCCCCTCGATCATTTAGTGCATAGGCCAGGTGAGGCGACCTATCTTAACTTCACCTGGTCTTCTACATCGATCGGTGGGTAAAATGGTAAAAACAGCCTCGTGGCTGGAACTCTGAAACTCCAGCCTGGCCGGAGATGGCAGATCCGTTCCCATAGCCAACTTCCGCGGCCGACTCTGTGTGCCGGTATCTCGGCCCAACAAGGCAGTGATCTCCAATTAGGGTTGCCAACATTCTCACTCCCAAATAAGGGACAAAAGGTCAAAATAAGGGACAAATGCCCGACGGCAATTCTTTAACCCACTCGGCCGTGGCTGGGTGAATGATGAGTTGGCCCGGGTGCTGGACTGCACACACAACCCAGCCAGCGGGCCAGCTGATGAGTTTTGGCTCGTGCGACGTCCAGAGCTGCCAAATAGTACAGATTTTCTGTTCATTTGTATGGAAATGCGATAAGAATACTGATGTACATAGATACATAGATACATAGAAAATAGGTGCAGGAGTAGGCCATTCGGCCCTTCGAGCCTGCACCGCCATTCAATATGATCATGGCTGATCATCCAACTCAGTATCCCGTACCTGCCTTCTCTCCATACCCCCTGATCCCTTTAGCCACAAGGGCCACATCTAACTCCCTCTTAAATATAGCCAATGAACTGGCCTCAACTACCCTCTGTGGCAGAGAGTTCCAGAGATTCACCACTCTCTGTGTGAAAACGTTTTTTCTCATCTCGGTCTTAAAGGATTTCCCCCTTATCCTTAAGCTGTGACCCCTTGTCCTGGACTTCCCCAACATCGGGAACAATCTTCCTACATCTAGCCTGTCCAACCCCATAAGAATTTTGTAAGTTTCTATAAGATCCCCTCTCAATCTCCTAAATTCTAGCGAGTATAAGCCGAGTCTATCCAGTCTTTCTTCATATGAAAGTCCTGACATCCCAGGAATCAGTCTGGTGAACCTTCTCTGCACTCCCTCTATGGCAATAATGTCCTTCCTCAGATTTGGAGACCAAAACTGTACGCAATACTCCAGGTGTGGTCTCACCAAGACCCTGTACAACTGCAGTAGAACCTCCCTGCTCCTATACTCAAATCCTCTTGCTATGAAGGCCAACATACCATTCGCTTTCTTCACTGCCTGCTGCACCTGCATGCCTACTTTCAATGACTGGTGTACCATGACACCCAGGTCTCGCTGCATCTCCCCTTTTCCTAATCGGCCACCATTTAGATAATAGTCTGCTTTCCTGTTTTTGCCACCAAAGTGGATAACCTCACATTATACTGCATCTGCCAAACATTTGCCCACTCACCCAGCCTATCCAAGTCACCTTGCAGTCTCCTAGCATCCTCCTCACAGCTAACACTGCCCCCCAGCTTAGTGTCATCCGCAAACTTGGAGATGTTGCCTTCAATTCCCTCATCCAGATCATTAATATAAATTGTAAATAGCTGGGGTCCCAGCACTGAGCCTTGCGGTACCCCACTAGTTCTCTGTCTACATCATTACTGAACCCCCAATACCGTGTGCTTTAAGTTTGTATATTAATCTCTTATGTGGGACCTTGTCGAAAGCCTTCTGAAAGTCCAGATACAACACATCCACTGGTTCTCCCCTATCCACTCTACTAGTTACATCCTCGAAAAATTCTATAAGATTCGTCAGACATGATTTACCTTTCGTAAATCCATGCTGACTTTGTCCAATGATTTCACCACTTTCCAAATGTGCTGCTATCCCATCTTTAATAACTGACTCTAGCAGTTTCCCCACTACCGATGTTAGACTAACTGGTCTGTAATTCCCCGTTTTCTCTCTCTCTCCCTTCTTAAAAAGTGGGGTTATGTTTGCTACCCTCCAATCCTCAGGAACTACTCCAGAATCTAAAGAGTTTTGAAAAATTATCACTAATGCATCCACTATTTCTGGAGCTACTTCCTTAAGTATTCTGGGATGCAGCCTATCTGGCCCTGGTGATTTATCGGCCTTTAATCCATTCAATTTACCCAACACCACTTCCCGACTAACCTGGATTTCACTCAGTTCCTCCATCTCCTTTGGCCCGCGGTCCCCTGCTATTTCCGGCAGATTATTTATGTCTTCCTTAGTGAAGACGGAACCAAAGTAGTTATTCAATTGGTCCGCCATATCCTTGTTCCCCATGATCAATTCACCTGTTTCTGACTGCAAGGGACCTACATTTGTTTTAACTAATCTCTTTCTCTTCACATATCTATAATGTACGATTTTGCGTTGTTAAATACGGATTTTTTAAAAATCGGCCCGACTTCCTGTTTCATTAGCATACCACGCGCCAATGGAAAAGTAATAACCCGTTGAAATTGACTTAAGATCTTGCTTATCTAAGATATGCAAGGATATAAAAATTCATACTGTACCTCTACAATTTATAGCACATTAAATCTATTAGTATTTTAAATTTCAAGATCTGGATGATCATTTTTGTAAACTTTGATCTTCCTGTCCCGCTCCAGGTTTAAACAGAACGCTGTCAGTTTAACGCGTGGGAATTTAAACAAAGAGCTGACGGCTACAGCGCTATGGGTTCTAAATATAGCGCTACCGGCAGGAGAACTGTGGGCTTTACACATAACGCTATGGCTACAGCGCTATGGGTCACAGAGTTCGGGAAAATCCTCGTATAACAATGAGTCTTTGGAATTCTCTTTCTCAGTGGAAGTTGAGCCTTTGATTATTTTTCAGGCAGTGGTAGAATTCTGGATAAGCCTAGTGGTGAAAGGTTACCAGTGGGATTGCAGTTACATTGGGATTGGCCTTGATTTTACAGAACAGTGGGTGGGCTCAAGGGGGAGGGAGAGAGGGAGAGGGAGGGAGGGAATAAGAGAGGGAGAGATTAAAAAAAAAGGAAGGAGAGGGAGGGAGTGGGAGGGAGGAAGAGAGGTAGCGAGGGAGAGAGAGGGAGCCTTCCAAAATGGCTTCTTCATCATCATCTGGTGCTAAAAGCAGGAAGCAACCATTCAAACAGCAATATACAGAGATGGCAATGAATGCACTGTCAAGTAAGGTGCGTGGAAGACATGTCAATTGGTAGCAAAGTTATGCATTCTTGTACTCTTACATGGGTATGACCGCACATAAAAAAAGTTAAAAAAATTTCAGCAAAATGGCACCGCGTAAAAATACTGATTTCCTCAGCAAAATACTGATTTTCAGGTACTAGAATACTGAAATGCTCTGACAAAACTTGGCAGCTCTGGACGTCGCGCGCAAGGTCTGGCACCCCATCCAACAGATGATTGGCCATGAGAAGATGGGTGGTGGTGTCGGCGGTAAGCAAAGGTCCGAAGGTCGGACAGCTGGCCGGGCTGCCGACCGACGGGGCCATGGGCGAGGCGCTGCTGCTGCACTCCATGGGCTGCACTACGTCGGGACGGATGAGGCTGGGCCGGATGCGGCGCTCCGACCAGACAGTCCCCTCGACCCGAGTAGTAGCAGTTAAATATGGGACAAGGGCGATCCCGTATGAGACAAACCAATTTAGCCCAAAATACGGGAAGTCCCGGCTAGTACAGAACAGTTGGCAACACTACTCCAATGGTCTGTCAAAACGGATAATCCAGAAAGGCTGTGGACCCAAGGGTGCTGGGAAATAGCGGCAGACCTGCATTTAGAAGGAGGGAGATTCATAGTTCACCAGCCATAATTCCAGGATATTTCCTTTCTTTTTCTTTCATGAAAGCACCATTATATATATTCTCAGTTCTCTACTGTACTTCAAATGTTTGATTCATGTGGTAGTTTTTGATACAACCGTGTCTATGTGATAGAGGGATATGGATCATGTACAGGCAGATGAGATCATAAATTCATAGGTTTGTAGGTGATAGGAGCAGAATTGGACCATTCAGCCCATCAAGTCTACTCCGCCATTCAATCATGGCTGATCTATCTCTCCCTCCTCATCCAATTCTCCTGTCTTTTCCTCATAACGCTTGACACCCGTACTAATCAATAATCTATCTATCTCTGCCTTAAAAATACCCATTGACTTGGCCCCTGCCGATCAGTTTAATTTAGCATCATGTTCGGCATTAGCTTTTAACTCAACTGTATGCGGGCAAGTATTTTCAGTGCACTTGTGTACATGTGACAGTAAAGAACCATTGAATCATTAAACCATTGATCATAATAATGTAATCAAAATAAACTGCAAATGCTGGTTTATACCAAAGATCGACACAAAATGCTGGAGTAGCTCAGCCGGTCAGGCAGCATCTCTGGAGATAATAAGTAGGTGACGTTTCTGATTGGGGCCCTTCTTCAGACTGATTGTAGTAGGGAGAGCGGGGAGAAAGACTGGAAGTGTAAAGAGGAAAGACAAATCAAGGCACGCATGCGATGACCTCAGCTGAGGGGGTTATCTGATAGGCAGATTGTTGAAATTTGTGTCCGTCTATCTTTGCTGTAAACCATTGAACATCCTTGGGCTACGAGGTTTGTTCTTGGAAACCTAAACGATATTGAGCTTAAGGTAATAACGCACATTAAAATTTACCCGACAGAAACAAGATGTTTGGTAAGTGTAAAACAAGTAGATTGTAGCACAAACTATGGAAATTCTGCTGTGAGTTGACAGATACTGTCACTATTTTGTTTGGCTCTGATATTAAAATCAACGACACAAGTTTAAGTTGTTTCACAGATATATATCAAACAGGAAGTACTGGCAGCGAGAGTTTTCAATTTTGTTTAAGACTGAGTTTAGAAAAAGCTCACACTAACTGAATTGGTTTTAATTTAGTTTTTGCTGTCTGAGTCATAACTGCGGTTTGTTTTCATACCAAATTTGGAGTGGTTGGGCCCTAGCAGCAGGTTCTAGATTTTCCATTGCAAAAACAATAAAGTTTTTCTTATGTAACTGCTGTAATACTGTTTAACAAAGTACACTCCTGCCCTCCACGCCTGCTAACACGCCGACCTGTTCTCTTCCCGTACTCTGCCTGATTCTCCATTTCATTCCATAAGTTTAGTTTAGTTTAGAGATACAGCGTGGAAACCAGTCTGAAGAAGGGTCTCAACCCGAAACGTCACCCATTCCTTCTATCCAGAGATGCTGCCTGTCCCACACTCCAAAGACATACAGGTAGCAATGTTACAAAATTTTGAGATTTTAAAAATAAAGTCTGCAATTTATCCCATCAGATAAAGCATAAAAAGAAGTTTAATTTGACACCTAATTCACTTTCATATCTTCAGTATTAAAAAAGTTATGGCCATTTTCATACTCGGAAATTAGCATCTTGTTCCCTATTGCTTTTCCATTGACTTAACACAAAAGCTGTGATCGAGGACAGTTAAAAGCCCATAACTTTCTTAAAAATTTAGAGAACTGAAATAAATTTTCAGTTATTATAGATTGAAGCATTCTGAAACAAATATGAAACAATCTTACTTAGAAGACATGAAATTAAAGCATATAATTAGTTAGTTACCTAATTGTAGCTAATTACAAAATTCAATTACTAGATCTAAACATCTATCAATTTCTTAAGAATAGATTAACATTTTTAAATAGCCTAAGTGTCCAAATAACATTCACACAAGAATTCACAATATAACATAATTTTTAAATCTCATTGTCATGAATTTACAGGCCAAATGGAAGGAATTGAATGTTTAATACCTGTAAATTAATGGGCATTTAAATCATCTTGCGAGTGAGGATTTCTGGAACGCAATCAATTGGAACGTTCATTTGCGGTGAATTTAAGCCCGTATTGGCATGAAAAATACTGCCGTTAGTTCGGGGAATAAAATCACCGTTTCGCATGAAAAAATGTGAATTAAAGGCTTCTTAAGAAGCACTTTTATACATTAAAATAAACCACTTTCGTTTACCTGTCCCGTACGTGAAATCCGTCCCCGTTATCGGCGTTGACGGCTTCAGGAGCTGATTTTAAAACAACTCCAGTGCTGACATTGTCGATTTAATAAAATAAAAAATTCACAAAACGCCCCTAGGAATGATTTTTTAGGAAACGCTTGTACTCCAACGAAATATAATTCAGGACAAGGTAGGAGAAACCCGCGTTTTAAACCCGCCCCCCCCTTAAAGGCGCCAAAATCGCGCACACGGCCAGTGGCAGAATTGCAGCGCGACTGAAGGTAAGTATTGTAACACACCTAGTACAGGTGTGTAGGTTAATTGGCTTGGTGTATGTGTAAATTGTCCCCAGTGTGTGTAGGATTGTGTTAATGTGCAGGGATCTATGGTCGGTGCGGACTCTGTGGGCCGAAGGGCCTGTTCCCGCGCTGTATATCTAAACAAGTTTCATCGGTTGGTTTGCTGGATTCCAATCAAATTAGCCTCAACCAATTAGTCTGTTCACCTCAATTACTCCATGTGAAATAGGATCTGGATTAATCTCTGAAACCTGCTCGACCGTCTAATACAATCATTGCTCAACTCTGCATTCCCATTTACCCATGGTATCCCTCTACACCATCACACAGTTCTAGTGAGCTTATTTAGCTTAGTTTAGAGATACAGTACGGAAACAGGACCTTCGGCCCACCGAGTCCGCGCCGACCAGTGATCCCGGTACACTAGCACTATCCCACACGCAAGGGACAATTTATAATTTTTACCGAAGCCAATTCACCTACAAACCTGTACGTCTTTGGAGTGTGGGTGGAAGCCGGCACTCCCGGGAAAACCCACGCGGTCACGGGGAGAGTTTGAGTTCAGTTTATTGTCACGTGTACCGAGGTACAGTGAAATGCTTTTGTTGCGTGTTGACCAGAGAACGTACAAACTCTGTACAGACAGCACCCGTAGTCAGGTTCGAACCCGGGTCTTTGGCACTGTAAACCAGCATCTCTACCGCTGCGCCACCCAATAAGTTATACGATATAGGTTGTAAGCTGAGGGGTTAGTTATCCTTGGCTGGGTCTAAAATTAATCAAGACTCAAGAATGTTTTATTGTCATATGACCCAGATAGGGCAATGGAATTCATGCATGCTGCAGCACAACAGAATATGTATACATAGTACATTAAGGGAGATACCATAACATCGCCTATTGGATCAAGCGTGTACCTCAGCTGCTGTTATTTGTATGGTGTGGGGGTCCCAGATTTGTGGTTTGAATATAATGGGATGTTTTATTTTTCCAATCTCTTGCAGGGTTGCTGGAATTCATGTGAACATGTTGAAGAGAAAGAAGCCTCATAGGTAAAGGAGAGCATTGGGGGCAGAACACAGGCCAGTGTGGATATTCTTGTGGGCTTTCACTTGCTGCAACATTGCTGTGACACATTCATAATGATATCTGATTCATGAGAAGTCGCGTGGTACCAATGGACAGACACAAAATGCTGGAATAACTCAGCGGGTCAGGCAGCATTCTTGGAGAAAAGGAATCGGTGACGTTTCAGGTCAAGACCCTTCTTTAGACTGAGAGTTAGGGGAGAGAGAGGAAACTAGGGGAATGAAAGGGTACGAAGAATTAAAGGTATGAAATGAACAAATCAAGGCCAGCAAGGATGACCAAGGAAAGTTGGAGCCCACACTGGTCCATTGTTGGCTGGGAAAGGTGATAATGAGGGGGGGGTTGTTTAACGAACTAGTGGAAATTAAACAAGACGGACAATGGAAACTAGTAGAGGACGGCTAGGGCGGGGGAGGGCAGAGAGGGAGGGATACAAGGGGTTACTTAAAATTAGAAAGGGTGTCAGATTTAATATGAGCCTGAGGGTAACTAAGCAAAGGGCGGGGGGTGTATGGAATGAACTGCTGGAGGAGGTAGTTTGAGGTAAGTAGAGGGCGATGACCAACCCTCACAGATTTCAAGGGGGACTTTCTCCACGGGCCTCACGGGAGATTTACCATCAGCACTGGCCCCACTGCTGGTTCTTTCTCAAGTGTAGAGACAAAGTCCTGATCCCAGGACCGCTCGCGGTCTGCTGTCACATGTCCATCGTTAAACAATCGCCTTCACAGGGAGCTTTTATGTTTGGTCTCCAACTGGAGTCGTGGGTTCGGATTCCACTTCTGACACCATGTGTAAAGTACAGTTGACACTGAGTCATAGAACTTCATAATAAGTACTTTAATAAGAATACATACAGAGACCATAGCAACAGTTACTGTAGGCTCAAAGTCGTCTGAAAGTATGGGTGCTTTTCACAGGATGGCATGGTGGAAACCCGACACGGATTAGGGATCGGGATCCTAAATAGCAAAACCATACATGGATCAAATCAGCCAATAGTGATTGATCTACAAGGGAGTATCACAGGAAACATTTAAACAGGTATATGGATAGGACAGGTTTAGAAGGTTATTGGCCAAACGCAGGCAGATTGGACATGTTGGCCGGCGTGGGCAAGATGGGCCGAAGGGCCTGTTCCACACTGTAAGTCTCTTTGACACTATGACTCTAAATAAATCAATATTCATACCACTGGTGTAACCTGCCCAAGCGAAATATGAGATGCTGTTCCTCCAATTTCCCTCTGACAGTGGAGGAAGCCCAGGACAGAAAGGCCAGTATGGGAATGAGAACGGGTGTTAAAGTGTTTTGGCACTGGGGAGATCGCGTAGGCCCAGGCGACTGAGCATATGTGTTCAGCAAAACAATCGGGGTTCAATGGATCTCTGCTGCATTCAGGAACTGAGTACATTAGAAGTTGTGAATATTTGTACCTTCCCACTGGATACAGGATTAATCTGGATTAACTTCAAACCACCTTCAGATGTTTTTTACAATGCTAAAATTTGGAGCGACTGGGCTTGTATACACTGGAATTTAGAAGGATGAGAGGTGATCTTATTGAAACATATAAGATCATTAAGGGTTTGGACAGCTGGAGGCAATGAAATCATGTTCCCAATGTTGTGGGAGTCCAGAACCAAGGACCACAATTTAAGAATAAGGGGTAGGCCATTTAGAAAGGAGATGAGGAAAAACTTTTTCACCCAGAGAGTTGTGAATCTGTGGAATTCTCTGCCTCAGAACACAGGTGTAGGCCGATTCTCTGGATACTTTCAAGAGAGAGTTAGATAGAGCTCTTAAAGATAGTGGAGTCAGGGGATATGGGGAGAAGGCAGGAACAAATTGGGGATGATCAGCCATGATCACAGTGAATGGCGGTGCTGGCTTGAAGGGCCGAATGGACTACTCCTGCACCTATTGTCTATTATTTTAAGTCTGCAGAAATGGGTGAATCATATTATCAGGATGCAATAAACAATTTAGTAAAATGCAGATCCTGTTAGAATGCTTGCAGGCACAAGGAAATGCAGAAAAGAGGACACAAAGTGCTGGAGTAACAGCGGGCACAGGCAGCAGCTCGGAGAACATGGCCGGGCGATGTCCTAGGTCGGGACCCTTCTTCGACTGATTGTGGGTGGGGGGGGGAGAAAAGTGGAAGAGAGGAGAGGTAGAATAAAGCCTTTCAGGTGAGGCAGAGGATCACTGCACCTCCACCAGCTCATGCTACCGTATCAGCCGTTCCAGGTGTGACTCCTATATATCTGTGAGACCAAGCGCAGGCTCGCCGATCATTTCACTGAACACCTCTCCGCTCAGCTGCCTAAACGTACAGGACCTCCCGGTATAAACACTTTAACTCCCCCTCTCATTCCCACACTGACCTTTCTGTCCTGGGCCTCCTCCATTGTCAGAGTGAGGCCAGTGCAAATTAGAGGAACAGCACCTCATATTTCGCTTAGGCAGCTTACACCCCAGCGGCCTGATTTTGATTTCTCGAACTTCAAGTTACCCTTGCTTTCCCCCTCTCTCCATCGCCCCCCAATCCTAGTTCTCTGACAGTCTGACTGTCCTCCTGATTAAATTTTATCTTTATATGCATCGTGTCACTTCCCCAAGCTAACAATGATGTCATTGTACATTTTCCTTGACCTTTGACCCTTTTGATCTCTTGTTTTCACACCTTACCCTTCCATATCTCTGTGTCTCCCTCTCCTCTGACTTTCAGTCTGAAGGAGGGTCTCGACATCAAACGTCACCAAACTTCTTCTATCCAGAAAATGCTGCCTGCGTTACTTCAGTATCGTGATAGATGGATACAGGTGGGTGATTGGCAGATGGGTGGACAAAGGCCAGAGATGGGAAGAAACAAAAGGCTGTGAGATAAGGAGAGAAAAGGAGTAAAATATGAAGCCAGACGAAGGGATATAGGTGGGTGGGGTGTTGTTGATTAGTTGCTCAAAACTGTAGAATTCAGTGTTCATAGTGTCTGAAGAAGGGTTCTGACCCCAAACGTCACCTATCCTTTTTGTCAGAGATGCTGTCTGACCCACTGAGTTACTCCAGCACTTTGTGTTACAGAACACCTCTCAACATTTTTTTTCCTAATGTTGTCTACACTCATTGTTGATCCTTAATTGCCTTCTAGGTGGTGGTGAGTCACCTTCTTGCACGGGAGTGCTTTTCTAATGAAGGCATTCACACAGGGTTATAAAAACATTAAATTCTTAAGGGATTGGACAGGCTAGATACAGGAAAAATGTTCCCAATGTTGGGGGAGTCCAGAACCAGGGGTCACTGTTTAAGAATAAGGGGTAGGCCATTTTGGACTGAGATGAGGAAAAATGTTTTCACCCAGAGTTGTGAATCTTTGGAATTCTCTGCCACAGAAGGCAGTGGGGGCTAATTCACTGGATGTTTTCAAGAGAGAGATAGATTTTAGCTCTTAAGGCTAATGGAATCAAGGCATATGGGGAAAAAGTAGGAACGGGGTACTGTATGTACGGGTACGGAGTTTGTACATTTTCCTTGTGAGCATGTGGGTTTTCCCAGATGCACCGGTATCTACACACACTCCAAAGATGTAAAGGCTTGTAGGTTAAACGGGGGTACTGATTTGGATGATCACCCATGGTCATGATCAACCATGCTCAAAGGGCCGAATGGCACCTATTTTCTATGTCTGTGCTGTCTGACTCACTGAGTTACTCCAGCATGTTGTGTTGATCTTCAGTGTTCATACCATTTGATACAGAACACTTCATAACAATTTTTTTTTCAAATGTTGGTGTCTACAATTATTGTTGATCCTTAATTGCCTTCTAGGTGGTGGTGAGTCACCTTGTTGCACGGAAGTGTTTCCTAATGAAGGCACTCACACATTGTTCCAGGGTTAAGAGTTTCGGGATTTGGAAGAGCCGCAATGTGTTTCCAAGTCAGGATGTTGTGCGTTTGTTGGGGGCCCAGCAGGAGGAGGTGTTCCTATGTTCCCATTCCCCCTGTCCATGCTGAGAGAGATGCGGTTTTGTGAGGTGCTGCCAAAATAGGCAAATGCAGTGCATTTTGTGGATGTTACAAACTGCAGTGACATTGTGAACCGCTGGGTGATATACCAAACAAGCGAGCTGCATTGTCATGGATGAGTTTAGTTTAGAGATACACCGTGGAAACAGGCCCTTCGACCCACCGAATGCTGCCTGACCCTCTGAGTTACTCCAGCACTTTGTGTCTATCTTTGGTGTAAACCAGCATTTGTTTCCACTGTTTCAGTATTCTGGTAACCTCACCTGCATCTTTCCAAAGCCTCCACATCCTTCCTGTAATGGGATGACCAGAACTGTACGCAATGTTTCTAACCAAAAGTCCAATAGAACAGCATCATGACTCCCTGATTCTGATACTCAATGCCCCTAGCAATGAAGGCAAGCATACCATTCGCCTTCTTTACCACCGTGTTTAGACTTTACTTTCGACTTTAGAGATACAGCATGGAAACAGCCCACCGAGTCCATGCCGACCAGTCTCTTGCCCAGAGTTGACCCCGAGAACCAGAGGACATCGGTTTAAGGTGAAGGGAAAAATATTTTATAGGAATCTGGGGAGTAACCTTTTCACACAAAGGGTGGTGTGTGTATGGAACAAGCTGCCGGAGGTGGTAGTTGAGACGTGGACTATCCCAACATTTAAGAAACAGTTAGACAGGTACATGGATAGGACGAGTTTGGAGGGATATGGACCAAACGCAGGCAGGTGGGACTAGTGCAGCTGGGACATGTTGGTTGGTGTGGACAAGTTGGGTCGATGGACCTGTTTCCACACTGTATCACTCAATGACCCTATGACCAATGATCACCACATACACTAGCACTATCTTACACATCAGGGACAATTTTACCACTTACGAAAGCCAATTAACCTACAAGCCTTTACATCTTTGGAGTGTGGGTAGATACCGGTGCATCTGGGAAAACCCACATGGTCACAAGGAAAATGTACAAACTCCGTACATACAGTACCCGTAGTCAGGACTGGTTCCAGGTCTCTGGGGCTGTAAGGCAGGAACTCTACCTCTGCTCCACTGTGTTGCCTGTTATATACGCTCCCAGAATAGTCGGTGCGAATTAGAGGAGGAAATATGTCGGGAGATCACAGAGTTTAAAGAATGACAGAGTCATAATGGTATGTAAATTTAATATTTGGGAATCCCATAGTGTAAAGGGCTTGGGCAGGGTGGAATTTGAAATTGAAATCAGGGCGTCTTAATATATGGAAAGCTCTACAACATAGAGTGCAACACTGTGCTGGTGTTGTTGGTCATCTCCATTAACGATTTGGATGATGTAGTTAACACCAAGGTGGTAGAAAGGACGGTAAGGAAAATGATCAAAGTTTATAGAAGCATCCGCTAAGGAATGGCGGATGGATTTTAATTTAGATAAATGCGAGGGTTTGCATATTGCGAAGTCAAACCAGGGCAGAACTTGCACAATAAATGGCAGGGACATGGAGATTGTTATAGGAAGGAACTGCAGATGCTGGTTTAAACCGAAGCTGGAGTAACTCAGGAAAGGGTGACGATTCAGGTCTCTGCAGAGATGCTGCCTGTCCCGCTGAGTTAGTGCAGGGACACTTGGGTATAGAGTTCCCTGCAAGTAGTGACACAGAAAGACAGGAAGGTGAAGAAGGCATTTGGTACGCCTGCCGTCATCGGTCAGGGTATTGAGTGTCGGAGTTGAGATTTCACCGTTGCAGCTATATATGACGTTGGTGAGATCACGTTTGGAGTATTGTGTGCAGTTCTGGTCACATGCCTATCGGAGGGATGACATTAACCTGGAAAGTATGCAGAAAAGATGTTAACAGGACTCGAGGGCTGGATTATAAGAGGCTGGATGGGCTAGGATCTTTTTTCCCTGAAACGTAAGAGGCAGAAGGGTGACCTTATGGAGGTATCCAGAATCAGAAGATGAATAGACAAGGTGAATGGTCACACACTTTATCCTAGGATAGAGTGGTCCAGTACTTAAGCTGAGAGGGGAACGATTTCAAGGGAAGCTGAGGGGTAGTATCTTCATGCAGAGTGTGGTATGTTCATGGAACGAGCTGCCAGAGGAAGCTGTCGACACAAGAACAATAGAGATGTGCAAAACAAAGTGTGTGAGGAAGGGCCCCGACCCAAGGCGGGACCTCATTGAAACGTACAGAATAGTGAAAGGCTTGGATAGAGTGGATGTGGAGAGGATGTTTCCACTAGTGGGAGAGTCCAGAACTAGAGGTCATACTGTAGCCTCAGAATTAAAGGATGTTCTTTTAGGAAGGAGATGAGGAGAAATGTCTTTAGTCAGAAGGTGGTGAATCTGTGGAATACTTTGCCACAGAAGGCTGTAGAGGCAAAGTCTGGATATATTTAAGGCAGAGATAGATAGATTCTTGATTAGTACGGGTGTCAGAGATTATGGGGAGAAGGCAGAAGAATGGGGTTAGGAAGGAGACATGGATCAGTCATGATTGAATGGTGGAGTAGACTTGATGGGCCGAATGGCCTAATTCTGCTCCTATCCCTTATGACCCGAAACGTCACCCACCCTTTTTCTCCAGAGATGCTGCCTGAACCGCTGAGTAACTCCAGTACTCTGTCTATCATGTGTAAAGGGCATTTGGGCAGGCACATGGATAGGAAAGGTTCAGGGGATGAGAGCTTCACACTGGAAAATGGGTCTATTTCAGGTAAAACCTGGTTGGCATGGACGAGTTGGGCAGAAGGGCCTGTTTCCAATACTGGATCAGAATACCCAACCGTGTGATGCTGCCTGACCTGCTGAGTTCCTCCGGCACTTTGTGTGTTTTTTTAACCAAATCTGTTGTTCATTTGCGGTAACTCATTGGCAAATATCACCTGATGAGACTTGTGTGAATCGCATTGGATGTTGTCCAAACGACTTTGTGTGTAAATAGAAAATGCTGCTGTAGCTGTGCATTAAAACCAGAGCAAAACGTGGTGGATGCAGGAACCCTGGAACATAACCAGAAATGTTCAGCAGGTCAGGCAGCATCTGTGGAGAACGGAAGAAAACTTTACTTATTCCAAGACCTCAAATGCAAAGTTTTAAAAGCAAACATGTCGGGGAAAATGAGAAATATCTTGACTTGCCTCTATGTTTTAATCATGAGGTTCACGAGGTTAATTCCCAGGATGGCGGGACTGTTATATGTTAATAGAATGGAGCGGCTGGGCTTCTATACACTGGAATTTAGAAGGAGGAGAGGGGATCTTATTGAAACATATAAGGTTATTATGGGTTTGGACACGCTAGAGGCAGGAAACAAGTGATAGTCATACAGTGGGGAAACAGGCCCTTCGGCCCAACTTGCCCACAACAATGAAAATGTCCCATCTACACTAGTCTCACCTGCCTGCGTTTGGCCCATATACTTCTAAACCTGTCCTATCCATGTACCTATCTAATTGCGATCGTACCTGCCTGAACTTCCTCCTCTGGCAGCTCATTCCTTCCACCCACCCACCACGTGAAAAAAGTACCCCTCAGATTCCTATTAAATCTTTTCCCCTTCACCCAAAACCTATGTCCTCTGGTTCTCGATTCGCCACTCTGGGCAAGAGTCTGTGTGCATCCACCTGATCTATTCCTCTCATGATTTTATACACCTCTATAAGATCAACCCTCCTGCGCTCCAGGGAATAGAGTCTCAGCCTGCACAGTCAGGAGCTGAAGTGACAGAATGAAGTCGTAATTACAGTGAGGATTGAACCTTTTGCTCCACTCGCAGCTCAAGGACATTCATGTGGTGCAGAGAGCTTTGTACTGAATGTTGAATCATGGAACTGCAGAAGCCACATTACAAAAGCGGACGCAAAGTGTTGGAATGACATAAGCGGTTCAGGCAGCATCTGTGGTGAACATGAATAGGTGACGCTTATGTCAGAGTCTGAAGAAGGGCCCCAACCCGAAAAATCATGTATCCATGTTCTCCAGAGATGCTGCCTGACCCGCTGAGTTACTCCAGCACTTTGGGTCCAATTTTGTACTGATCCCATTGAAGGAATAATCTTCACCAGAAGGGTTATTCTGCACTTTATATCAAAGATCCTATAGATAAGCTTGACGTGCTTGTATTTGTGTGGTGTATCTGATCTGATTGAATGCAGCACAAAGCTTTTTCACTGTACCTCGACACGTGACAATAGTTGGCCTGGATAGGGTGGATGTGGAGAGGATGTTTCCACTTGTGGTTGAGTCTGGGACCAGAGGTCATAGCCTCAGTATAAAAGGGCGTACCTTTTGGAAAGATGTGAGATGGAATTTCTTTGGTCAGAGGGTGGTGAATCTGTGCAATTCATTGCCATAGAAGGCTGTGGAAGCAAAGTCAGTGGATATTTTTAAGGCAGAGATAGATAGATTCTTGATTAGTACAGGTGTCAGAGGTTATGGGGAGAAGGCAGGAGAATGGAGTTAAGAAGGAAAGATAGATCAGCCATAATTGAATGGTGGGGTAGACTTGATGGGTCGAATGGTCTAATTCTGCCCCTATCACTTAAGAACTTTCAATAAACCTAAACGCAAAGAAGACAGCAGCCATCCCTCTTATCATTTATCCACTCCCTTTCCCTTCACCTGCTCATTCCCTACCATATGTTCCTTGTTTATCCTTTCCACGGTGTTTGTTGTTTATCTTCAGCAGGTTTTTTAACTCCAGTGAAAGGTTCTGCTTGGTGTAAAATGGTTAGGACAATTGTCAGCATAACACTTCCCACCACTTCACAGTGACTCTGTGCAAAGTGCCCTCTGAGACTTGCAATTTGATAAGACCCATATTAACAAGACTATATTTAGTAACACAAGGAGGAAACTGCCTCTCAAGTCTTTTTTTTTAATAAATGGACTTGCATGTGTTATATGTGCTTCAGTAACTTACAGCCAATGAAGCATGGTAGCATGTGTGATATAGGAAACACTTCAATAAAGAAACATGGGGCAAGCTCCCACAAATTCACGAGGATGTTGCCAGGACTCGAGGTTCTCAGCTACATCGAGAGGTTGAGCAGGTGAGGACTATATTCCTTGAAGCGCAGGAGGGCGAGGGGTGATCTTACAGAGATGTACAAAATCATGAGAGAACAGATCAGGTAGACACATCGAGTCTCTTGCCCCGAGTAGGGGAATCGAGAACCAGAGGACATAGGTTTAAGTTGAAGGGGAAATGATTTAATGGGAATCTGTGGGGTAATGTTTTCACACAGAGGGTGGTGGGTGTATGGAATGAGCTGCCAGAGGAGGTAGTTGAGGCAGGAACTAATGCAATGTTTACGAAACATTTAGACAAGTACATGGATAGGATAGCTTTAGAGGGAAATGGGCCAAACACAGACAGGTGGGACTAGTGTAGATGGGACATGTTGTGGAAGAAATTAATTTGGAGGGAAATTAATGGAAAATGAAAAGCGGAGACTTCACAGATTTGCTTTGAGATGTTATTGCATGATATCATGGAGAGATGGCTGCAGTCAACTGCCCACCAGTTCCCTGATTTCACAGCAGAATTAGCCTACAGTTATACTGTGCAGTAAACAACTTTAGTTTAATTTTGTTAGATACTACTCTATGAAAATATTCTATCAACTACATGGGTACCAATTATGTCATTAGTCATAACATGTTTTTGTTTATGTCAATCTTGTTCAACAGATGGTTAATACAAGTCAAACACAATACAAGGGCATCTTGACATTATTCTTTTTTTTTAAATTGTAATTAATTTATTGTAATTGTAATTTTTTATAATTTTTATTGAGCCATCAAAAAATGGGTACAGATTATGTTGCCATATCCAAGCTCATTTTTCCCCAAATGTACATATCAAAGCAGAACATTTGAGTATTATACGAACAATATGGAAGGGCATGTTTATAAAAACATCAAATAAATAAATAAATATATAAATAATGAGCGGGGTGGGGGGGGAAAGTAGATAATAAAAATAAAAATAAATAAATACATAAGTAAAGTGCAGAAGGTGACCACGGTATATAGGGAGCAGTTCTGTGCAATAATTCTTTGTGAAGTCTCTTGTTTCTAAAGGGGCTGTCCCACTTGGGCGAGTTTAGGAGAGTTTGAAAAAATGTCATGTTGAAGACCACCTTCGACTATGTAGAAGACCTCCTTCGACCTCCTTCGACTATGTTGAAGACTAGCTACGACTAACTTCGGGAAAATTGGACACCGAATAGTGGAGAGGGAAGACGACCTCCTTCGATCTCCTTCGACCTCCCTTCGACTATGATGAAGACTACCTTCGACTACCCTTGATTACCTACGACTAACATGCCGACCTGCTACGACTAAACCTACGAGTAAAAAAAGTATAGATTTTTTTCCATGGCAACCTTCTTTACTCGCGGGCATTTTTCAACATGTTGAAAAATAAGCCGCGACCTAGCTGAGGCCTCGAGTACACGGGGACCACTCTCGAGCATGAAGGAGAATTACAAAGACCTCCTAGGACCTTGTGTCGACCATGCTGCGAGTATGAGTCAAGGGCAAACTCGCCAGAACTCGCGGATTAGGTCGCCCAAGTGGGACAGCCCCTTAAAGCTTCTAACTCTCTTGTCTTCTATCCCTTACTCATAATTTGATTTAAATTGATAGTTTACAGTGTAGATAGGTTTGTGTTATGTGTC
Source organism: Malacoraja senta (assembly GCA_038087875.1). Lineage (NCBI taxonomy): Eukaryota > Metazoa > Chordata > Chondrichthyes > Rajiformes > Rajidae > Malacoraja > Malacoraja senta. The sequence continues at coordinate 9,139 of JAXLNO010000228.1, read as the reverse complement.
TATATTCTTCTGTGCAAGAAATGACATAAATGGTTGCCAGATTTTATTAAATTGGTTGACTATCCTTTAAAACATATCTTATTCTTTCTAAATGTAATGTACTGGTCAAATCATGAAACCACATTCTGGAATTGGGAGCTGTTGTTTTTTTCCATGACATGAGCAGTAGTTTATTTGCCGTAATGAGACAGTAGGAGAGGAATTGTCGTTGAGCAGTTGTGAGTTGTCTTGATGTTTCAGATACCCCAAAGATGATTAATAAGGGCTCTGGGTTTAATGGGATGTTAAGAATGTCTGAGATATTCTTAAATATATCAGACCAGAAAGAGGTGAGTTTAGGGCACGATACAAAGTTATGAAAAGAGTAGCATCTGAGGAGTGGCATTTATCACAAGTAGGAGAAACATTTGGATATATACTGTGTATTTTTGCCTTGGAGTAGTGAAGTCTATGTATAATTTTGAACTGTATGAGGCAGTGTCTAGCATTGTTTGAGCACCTATGTATAAGTTTGAGGCTTTCCTCCCATATTTCATCTGGTATTTGCACATTTATGTCTTTATAATAATGTCACATCTTGACATTAGTCTATCTCACCTTTCAGGCGGCCCGCGCCACCATCCCTCTCCGAGCCAATCATAAGCCCCCCCATTTACTGTAACTTTTCACAGAAGGGAAAACAAGCTTCGTTGTCTCATCTACTATTTAATGTTTACATTTACCATCCACCCTTCAACACATTCCCAGACAAGAGATTATACGTCTCATGTTACTTTGCTGATTCCCACGAACCTCTTCTGCACCTGGTCAACGAGAGATGCCAGTTGTCACATCCAAACGCCCGTTCGTTACCTTATTTAATTCCAATCAAAATTAAATATGGAAGGATATTAATTTTTCTTCCACAGTTTCCTCCTTATTGATCTTTGTGATCAACACTTATAGGAAGAAAGGATATTAATATTTTCTCTCATTAATCAGTTGCAAAAATGGAGGCATATATGTCCGATTATAATTTTGGTTGGAACCCGTCCTTGCATCATCCCTCCTAGTGGGATGTGCTTCCACCCATCCGGAGAACATATCAGCTATGACCAGAATGTACTTAAAAACCTTTGCTGCTGGCATATGTACAAAATCATTTTGCAAATTCTCAAAAGGCATTTCAGGTTGTGGTAGTAATCAAATTTTGCAGGTGCTTCCCTTTATCATTTTGTTGACACACCAGACATGTTCTTGGAACTTTATCAATTATGACTGATATGGTGCATACCATTGTTGGGACAATGCGTGTGCCATCCCCCCTTTCCATGTGAGCCTGTCCATGGGCTAGGCGGGACAGGGACAAAAATAGGCTCCTGGGGCAAACTACACAACCATTAGGGTGGACCCAGACAATGGGGTCTTGATAACATGGGGTCTTGCTTTGCTCCAGGTATTTTTCTGGAGTAATGCTGGCCTCTGGGCATCATATAACTGGGTTACATCAATGCTACTCAGGAGCTTTCTTTGTGCTGCAGACTTAATTTTAACCACTTGTAATTGTGGGGTTTGCCTCAGGGCAATCTGTTTGGCTACTTAATCAGCTGACATGTTTCCCCTTGATACATCATCCGATGGTGTATCAGCTTCGCATTTAATAACTGCAATTTGCCGTGGCAATTGAATAGCATCCAATAAATTTAAGACCAGTTTATCATGCTTAATAGTCTTTCCTGTTGATGTGATGAATCTTCTATTTTTCCATAACTTCCCAAAGTCATGTACAACCCCAAAAGCATGGCGAGAATAGTAGATATTAGCACTTTTATCTTTTGCCAATATGCAGGCACGAATTTGGACATACAGTTCCGGATGATAAAGCATACGCCTCCAGCACTTGGTGTGGTGTGACCACCGCATATCCTGCTAATAATCTGTCATCGCTGGCTCGGTGTGAAGAGCCATCGGTAACTAGGACCAGGTCAGGATTATCAATCGGATAACTCTGTAAGTCCAGCCGGCGAGTGGCAGCGGCTTCTACAAGCAATAGACAATCATGGTCACATCCTTCTTCTGGCAGTGGTACAAAGGTAGCTGTGTTTATAGCAGGTGATCACTGATAAGTATAATTTGCATGTGATGAAAGGATAACTTCATATCCTGTACTTCTAGCGGCTGTGAAATGCTGTGTAACTGCTGAGTTCAATAATAACATCACGGCATGAGGAACAGTCTCTACACACGAGTGATCGAGGACGATGGAGATTGATTTTTCTATCATTGTAGCCGTTGCCGCGACAGCTCGCAAGCAGGCTGGCATGCCATTTACAACAGCAGGGAAAGCCACGGAATAATAGGCTGCCGGTCTTTTTCCCCCTCCATGTTCTTGAACCAGGACCCTGGTCGCAAACCCCTTTCATTCATTTACATAGAGTTGAAAGGGCTTTTTATAATTTGGCAATCCCAGCACCGGAGCATTAACCGTAGCGTTCTTGAGATTTCTAAACGCATGGTCTCTTTCGGCAGTCCATACAACTCTGGAGGGTTCCGTCAGCAATTGATGTGTCTGCATTTGAGGGAGTTCCATAAACATACTGCCTGCAGTACAGTGTACGACTGCTCCCAGTTTGCACAGAGCCTGTCTTCCCAGTAACGAGAGTGGGGCTGTTCTAGAGATTATAAAGATATGTGTAAGGGGCTGGACACCCTCCCTGTTGTGTGTTCCCTTACTGTAGCTGTGGGGAGCATCTGCAATCTCGAGCCCAATGCTCTTTCTTACCACATCTCTGCAATGTAGATCGTGTTGTATCTCATAATTGCCATTGTCCCCTTCCTCGCCCCCCCCCCCCCCGCGCTCTACAACTTCCTCCTCTATTCCAGCCCCCTCTCCCCGTGTAATACTGGCCCGATGTTTTGGGTTTCAGCTCTCCAGCTTACGCAAACAATCCCTCCCTTTCCATGTTCACAAGCGCTGTTATCACATTTTATTCAAGGTCGGCTGCAGGAGGCGGCCCCGAGACATGGAGGCGGTGGGGCGAGGGGAGGGAGGTCGGGTCACGGGTCTCCAGCAGCCTGGGGCTTACCTGGATCAGGTGGTCTCTGCTTCCAGCATGGGGACCGGAATTTGGGACTTTTTCTGCTTTTTCTTTGTAAAATGGCAGCAAAATATGGCGACCATGCATTTGAGGGTTGCACAAAAGCGTTTCGCTGTGCATACGTGACAATATTGAATCATTAAACGTTGCGGAGTGGTGTGGGGGCGGCACGGTGGCACAGCGGCAGAGTTGCTGCCTTAGCGCCAGAGACCCGGGTTTGATCCTGACCACGGGTGCTGCCTCTACCGCAGGGCTTAAAAGATGGACTGAATGGGGCTTCACAATGGTGCAGTGGTAGAGTTGCTGCTTTACAGCGCCAGAGATCCAGGTTCAATCATGACTACACATGCTGTCTGTACGGAGCCTGTACCTTCTCCCTGTGACCTTGTAGGTTTTCTCTAATGCTCTGATTTCCTCCTACAATCCAAAGACGTGCTGGTTTGATGGTTAATTGGCTTCTGTAAGTTGTAAATTGTCCCTAGCGTGTAAGCTAGTGTTAGTGTATGGGTGCCCGCTGGTTGGCGCGGACTCAGTGGGCCAAAGGGCCTGTTTCTGCGTTGTTTCTCTAAACTAAACTAGGCTGAATGAGAGTTAATGATGAGTGAAAAATGCTTGCATTATGGATGTGTGCATGTGCCTGGAACCCCCAGAAGAGCAGCATTTGATGAGATTATCTTGTGCGCCATTAACTCAGTGAATCAACCAAATAAATCAGATTTAGTTCCAGCATTAGAACACACAAGAGACCACAGATACTGCAATCCCGAGCAAAACATAAAGTGCTAGAGGAACACAGCAGGTCTGGCAGCATCTGTGGGGAGGATGGACGGATAATGTTTTGTGTGTTTAGTTTTAGTTTAGAGAAACAGTGTGGAAACAGACCTTTCGGCCCACCGAGCCCACGTCGAACATAGATCCGTACACTAGCATTATCCTACACGGGACAATTCCAATTTTTTTTTACTGAAGGCAATTAACCTACTGACCAGTCCGTTTTGGAATGTGGGAAGAAACTGGAGCACCTGGGGAAAACCCATGCGGTCACGGGGAGAGCATACAGACAAGCACCCGTAGTCGGGATCGAATCTGGGTCTCTGGCACTGTAAGGCAGCAACTCTACCGCTGCACCATCGTGCCGGGTGGGGCCCTTCTTCAGACTCTTTTGTTTGCTCTAGTTCCTGTATTTGTTAGTTTAGGTGTCTTTATCTAGCTGATCACGTTATATCTACAATCAACACTGCTTTCATGTAAAAAAAAAGACACAACGTGCTAGAGTAACTCAGCAGGTCTGGTAGCATCTGTGGGGAGGATGGACGGATAATGTTTTGTGTGTTTAGTTTTAGTTTAGAGAAACAGTGTGGAGAACATGGACAGGTGACATTTTGGGTTGAGACCTTCAGACAGATTGTAGGGGTGGGGGAAGGGAAGAGGGGCGGGGGAAGAAAGCTAGAAGAGAGGAGGGGCGGTACAAACCTGGCAAGTAAGAGGTGAACACAGGTGGGGGGGGGGGGGGGGTTGATAGGCAGATGGTTGGACAAAGGCCAGAGATGGGAAAACAGTGTGAGACAAAAGGATTGAAGAGTTGCGAATTGTGAAGCCGGAGGAATGAATGTGGGAGGAGCAGAAAAGAAGAAATTGGTGCGAGTCTAGGTGGGGCACAGGAGATAGTGGGAGGGGAAAATATTGTAGGGGAGAGAGGAAAGTGGGGGGGGGGGGGTGTTATTAGCCACTTAAAATTGGACAATTCAATGTTGTGAACTACCCAAGCGGAATACGAGGCGCTTTCTCTCCAGTTTGCGTGTGGCCTCACTCTGGCAATGGAGGGAGCTCCATTCTGGTGTCTAACTGGTGGAGGATATTTGCAATTGAGTGATAATTGAGAACAGGATCAGAATGTATGCCGTAGCCTCAGCTCACAAAATGAAACCAGCTTTGACATATGTTAAATGGCATTCCATTGTAAACCACATTTATATTCATAAAGGGAGAGTAGAGGGCAGAGTTGTCTACAGTTTTAACTTTAGTTTAGTTTAGAGATACAGTGCGGAAACAGGCCCTTTGACATTTCGTGTCCGCACCGGCCAACAGCCACCGTAGTCCAGCACTATCCTACACACGTGAGGGACAATGTACAATTTTATTAAACCAATTAACCTACAAACCTTTGTTTAAGAAGGAACTGCAGATGCTGGAAAATCGAAGGTAGACGAAAATGCTGGAGAAACTCAGCAGGTGAGGCAGCATCTGTGGAGCGAAGGAAATAGGCAATGTTTCGGCCCGAAACGTTGCCTATTTCCTTCGCTCCATAGATGCTGCCTCATTTCTCCAGCATTTTTGGCTAAACTACAAACCTGTACGTCTTTGGAGTGTGGGAGGAAACCAGAGCACCCGGAGAAAACCCACGCGGTCCCAGAGAGAACACCATACAGGCAGCATCTGTAGTCAGGATCGATCCCGGGACTCTGGCGCTGTAAGGCAACAACTCTACCGCTGCGCCACCATGCCGTTCTGCATGAAAGACTTCCAGTTTGCGCGTGGTATCACTCTGGCAACGGAGGGGGCTCCCTTCTAGTGTCTGGAGGAGTATTTTTGCTCGAGAGATAATTGAGAACAGGATCAGAATGTATACCTTGTTCCCTCACTCCCATGCATCCGTATTCCAGCCTCAGCTCACGCAAAGAAACCAGGTTTGACATCTGTTAAATGGCATTCCTTTGTCAACCACATTTATAATCATAGAGGGAGAGGAGATGGCAGAGTTTGAGTTTGGTTTACTGAGTTTAGTTTATTGTCACGTGTTTTTGTTGCGTGTTAACCAGTCAGCGGAAAGACAATACATGATTACAACTGCGTCGGCCACAGTGTCCACAGATACATGACAAAGGGAATAACATGAATAATGTTTAGTGTAAAGCAAAGCCAGTAAAGTCCAATCAAAGACAGTCCGAGGGTCTCCAATGAGGTAGATAGAAACATAGAAACATAGAAAATAGGTGCAGGAGTAGGCCATTCGCCCTTCGAGCTCTTCATGTCTACTCTTCCAGCCTTTAAAGATAGTAGTTTAGGACCGCTCTCTGGTTGCAGTTGGATGGTTCATTTACCTGATAACAGCTGAGATGAAACTGTCCCTGAATCTGGAGGTGGGGGTTTTCACACTTCGATACATTTTGCCCTATGGGAGAGAGGAGGGGAAGGAGTGGCCAGGGTGCGACCCTTCCTTGATTATGCTGGTGGTCTTGCCGAGGCAGCGTTGGTTGGTTTGTGTGATGGTCTGGGCTGCGTCCACAATTCTCTGCGATTTATGCGGTCTTGTGCATGGTTGTAACTGTCTTGGCATGTCTTACTGCTGCTGGTCATGTCCTGTCTCTGAGCACCGCTGCTGCTCTTTCCAGAGCAGCTGGTCGAGGACCATTGAACATGTTGCCCTCACGTTTCCATCCTGCTGCTACCTTCCTCTTTTGGTGTTTAATTTTATCCTCTGGCAGTCGTGAAGTGAACTGAAGCCGGAGGCTTGTGAGCTTCGATGCCCAGCTTCATAACGTGAGCAACCTGGAGTATTGCGGCAAAAGCAAAGTTCATACGCTCATATTCTAGGAGCAGAATAAGGCCATTCGGCCCATCAAGTCTATCTCGTCATTCAATCATGGCTGATCTATCTTTCGCTCTCAACCCCATTCTCCAACCTTTGCCCCATAACCCGTGACACACGTACTAATCAAGAATCTGTCAATCATGCCCCGCTTCAGTTCGATGTGGAGGGTAGACTTTGCAGCTTGTCGTTGTATCCATGTACATCTTGGCACAGAACTATTTTTATTGATTGATTGATTGATTAATTGATTGTAAATTACGGCATGAAACAGGCCCTTCGGCCCACCAAGTCCATGCTGTAGAGAGAGGATGAGCAGTCTAGGAATCTATTCCCTAGAGCGCAGGAGGATGTTATCTTAAAGAGGTCTACCAAATCATGAGAGGAATAAATCAGGTAAACGCACAGAGTGTCTTGCCAAGAGTAGGGGAATCGAGAACCAGTGGACATAGGTTTAAGGCGAAGGGAGGGGGAATATTTAATCTTAGATTTAATCTGACGGGTCACTTTTTCACTCAAAGGGTGGTGGGTGTATGTAACGAGCTGCCGGGGGAGGTAGTTGAGCCGGGTGCTATCGCAACGTTTAAGAAACATTTAGACAGGTACATGGATAGGACAGGTTTAGAGGGATATGGGCCAAACGCAGGCACGTGGGACTATTGTAGATGGGACATGTTGGTTGGTGCTGAAGGGCCTGTATCCACACTGTATGTCTATGCCAAAAGATGTGCGGGTTTGTAGGTTACTTGGCGTATAAATGGAACCGTGTGCAGGGGAATGGATGAGAAGATGGGATAATACAGAACAAGCGTGAACGGGTGATTGATCGATGATCTCTTGAAGGGTCTCAACCCCAAAACGTCACCCATCCTATTTCTCCAGCTATGTTGCCTGACCTGCTATGTTACTCCAGCACTTTGTCTATCTTTGGTATAAACCAGCATCTGCAGTTCTTTGTTTCGATCATCTGGTAACCTCCTCTGCACCTTTTCAAAGCCTCCACATCCTTCCTGTACTGGGATGACCAGAACTGTGAGCAATACTCCAAACGCAGCCGAACCAAAGTCTTGACTGTTGTTCTCAATGCTTATTATACCCACTGTTGCAACGTGGGAGAGAGAGTTGGCAGTTTACATACATGCTGCCTGCTTGCGGCTCAGTCAGTTTAGTTTATTGTCATGTGTGCCGAGGTACAGTGAAAAGCTTTTGTTGCGTGCTAACCCGTGAGCAGAAAGACAAAGCATGATTACATTCAAGCCATTTACTGTGTATAGATACATGATGAGGGAGTATACGTTTAGTGTAAGGTAAAGCCAGCAAAGTCCAATCAAGGATAGTCTGAGGATCACCAAAGAGGTAGATAGTAGTTGAGCACTGCTCTCTGGTTGTGGTAGGATGATTCATTTGCCTGATTACACCTGAGAAGAAACAGTCCCTGAATCTGTTTGAACAGATCACTTTTTCTCTACCAGAGAAAAAGATGCAGCATTGAAATAATGCCGTGGGATCTTTAACTTCCACTTGGAACGGCAGACGGATCTTACTGTATCTAATGCCACTCCTGACAGTGCAGCATTCTGTCTGACCAACACTGCAGCAGTTTAATTTTGCTTCCCATTCCCACACTGACCTTTCTGTCCTGGGCCTCCCCCACTGTCAGAGTGACGCCAGAAGGAGTGCGGCGGCGCGGATTACTGCAGCGGCCCCTACAGCCCGTCTGTCTTTTTTTTTATTTTTGTCTAGTTAAATGTAGTTGTGTTTTTTTTGTACTGTTTTAATTGTGTATATGTGGGGGGCGGGGGGGGGAGGGGGGAACTTTAAAAATCTCTTCCCTGCACGGGAGACCCGACCTTTTCCCTGTCGGGTCTCCGTTGTCGTTGGGGCCTAGCTCCGTGGAGCGGCCTCCGACCGGGACGACCTGGGGGCTCCAGTCGCGGAGCCTGTGGAGCTGCGGACTCACCATCGTGGGGCTGGCCGGCCTCGGAGCGCGGGGAGCGGTGGTGGCTCGTTGCTGCGGCCCGACTCCGGAGCTCCAGCTGCAGACCTGTGGACTATGATATCGGGAGTTCGCGGGTCCGGGTGGGAGACCGCTTTCCGGAGCTCCCGCAACGCAACTTCTCCAGCTCGAGTCGCGGGGTTGGAACGACCGGAGCGGGGCCGTAAATCCAGCGCCCGCCGGGGGCTCCAACTTTGTGACTTTTGGGCCCGGAGCGAAGCTGTATACCGCTCGGCGCGGCCTCAACGGCCGTGGGACTTAACATTGCCCGCCTGGGGCTTCAACATCGGGAGAAAAATGGGGCAGGGGAGAGAAAAGACTTTGCCTTCTATCACAGTGAGGAGGAGATTCACTGTGATGGATGTTTTTCTGTAAATTGAATTGTTTGTGTGTCTTGTAGGAATTGTTTTGTTTGTATGGCTGTGGAAACAGAGTTTCGTTTGAGCCTCTTTGAGGTTCAAATGACAAGAATTAAAT
>JAXLNO010000227.1:0-31583 GCA_038087875.1 Malacoraja senta | reverse complement strand
CACTACGAAAACGCCTGAAGCGGAATCTTGCTGAATTTTTTTGCAAGACCCGACTGATGAGGCAATGGGATGAACCAGCAAATTTTTGTGTTTAGAAATAACCATATAAGGTTCTATTATCATTCCCAACATCAGCGGGGACCATGGCTGCATAGGCCAGTCAGGCACTATGAAAATGCCTGAAGCAGAATCTTGGTGGATTTTTTGCAAGACCCGATTGATGAGGCAAAATGGAGGAAAGGCATAAAAGAACATTCCTCCTCAGTGTAGCGAGAATGCATCTATCTCCACTGCCCCTGCGTTTAGCTCCCATGCCACATATTTTTGCAACTGGTGATTGAGCCTAGATGCAAATAAATCGATATTCAGTGTTCCATACCGAGCAACAATGTCATTAAATACTTTGTGATCCAACATCCATTCTGTGTTATAATTAAATTTATGTGACGATACACCAGCGCTAAATGAGGTTAGCTAAACTATCACAGGATACTGACTTGATTCCACCCATGTGATTAATATATGCCACTGCCGTAGTGTTATTAACTTGTAGTTGAACGTGCAGATTATGCATATTCCTACAATAAGCCTTTAACCCATGGAATGCCCATAGTATCTCCAGGTAGTTGATACCATATAACTGAAGAATTGGTAACTCATGCACATCCCATTTGCCTCCGCAACTAGAGATGTTATTAGTAGTACCCCATCCTTGAGCACTAGCATCAGTTTGTAATATAACTGCAGGTTTACTGACCAAATGTTACTGGAGCAATGCTGAATATTGGTCGTCCACCATTGTAATTCTGATAGCTTCAGCTGGTAATAGCATAGGTCTGTTAAAATGAACTAAATGGTACTTGAGAGCTTGCTCCTTTGCACATTGTAAATTCTGATAATGCAAAGGTCCAAATTGCGCAGCTGGAAAAACAGCCACTATATTGCCAATTACACTAGCCACCTGGCGAATAGAAGGCTGCTTCATAACAACAAGGTTGTTTACAGGCTTCTATTAATTGTAATCTCTTGCCCCAGTGCACAGTCACAGACATATTAATAGAGTTAAAGGTGAATCCCAAATAATCAACAACTCTAGTTGGTATCAACTTAGATTTTTAACTGGATGATTGAGAAACCCCAATTTCTCAAATATGAGTTTCGTGGCTGAAACAGCTAATTTAGCCAAATACAGCATTTTAGAATATCATCCAGCTGGGCCATAACAATGTGTTTTTGAGCTCTGAGCAGCCCAAGCACCGGCTTTAGTAATTTGGTAAATAACCTGGAAGCTGAAGTTAGCCCATTAGGCAACGCTTTAAACTGCCATAGTTGCCTCATCCAGCTAAATTTCAAATATCTCCGGTGATCCCTGAATGGGAACTGAATAGTATGCATCTTTGAGATCGATGCATGGGGGGCAGTGTTAGCTGTGAGGAGGATGCTAGGAGACTGCAAGGTGACTTGGATAGGCTGGGTGAGTGGGCAAATGTTTGGCAGATGCAGTATAATGTGGATAAATGTGAGGTTATCCACTTTGGTGGCAAAAACGGGAAGGCAGACTATTATCTAAATGGTGGCCGATTAGGAAATGGGGAGATGCAGCGAGACCTGGGTGTCATGGTACACCAGTCATTGAAAGTAGGCATGCAGGTGCAGCAGGCAGTGAAGAAAGCGAATGGTATGTTGGCCTTCATAGCAAGAGGATTTGAGTATAGGAGCAGGGAGGTTCTACTGCAGTTGTACAGGGTCTTGGTGAGACCACACCTGGAGTATTGTGTACAGTTTTGGTCTCCAAATCTGAGGAAGGACATTATAGCCATAGAGGGAGTGCAGAGAAGGTTCACCAGACTGATTCCTGGGATGTCAGGACTTTCATATGAAGAAAGACTGGATAGACTTGGCTTATACTCGCTAGAATTTAGGAGATTGAGAGGGGATCTTATAGAAACGTACAAAATTCTTATGGGGTTGGACAAGCTAGATGCAGGAAGATTGTTCCCGATGTTGGGGAAGTCCAGGACAAGGGGTCACAGCGTAAGGATAAGGGGGAAATCCTTTAAGACCGAGATGAGGAAATTTTTTTTCACACAGAGAGTGGTGAATCTCTGGAACTCTCTGCCACAGAGGGTAGTTGAGGCCAGTTTATTGGCTATATTTAAGAGGGAGTTAGATGTGGCCCTTGTGGCGAAAGGGATCAGGGGGTATGGAGAGAAGGCAGGTACGGGATACTGAGTTGGATGATCAGCCATGATCATATTGAATGGCGGTGCAGGCTCGAAGGGCCGAATGGCCTACTCCTGCACCTATTTTCTATGTATCTATGTATCTATAAAGCACCCCTTGGCAATCAGTTGTTTTCCATTTTTAAATGTCTATACTGCACATGTGAGTTAAGTTGAGTTAAATCAAGGATGATCAGACATCCTCCATCTTACTTTTCTGGAGGCGCAGGGGTGTTGTCGCCGAAACGGTGAAGCTTTGCTCGTCGTGGGTGCTTTAATTAACCCAACAGCTTTTGCTTCCTCTCGATTACCCCTGTTGTGTGTAATTTATGAATTTCTGCTTGTATATCCAAACCTTCTTGTTTGGAATGAATAAATGCGACTTGGTGTATGTTGTATGGGTGGCAATGAGTTAAGAGGAAATTCAATTTAGAACCCTTGTATACTGTGCAGTATAAACTGGTCTGATGTTATCCACCGCCATTTATGCAAAAAACAAGTGTAATCTAGCACCAACTTGTAACTGATCCACACACCCCATGTTCCGGAAAGAACCAGACCCACCTACCTCCATGGGTACCGGTGGTCTTATGGTAGGCCCCAAAGGCCCCTGATACGGGTTCTATTTCCTTCCTCGAGGTTTGGAGGGTAGAACTGCTCGGGTGCGCGGATTGCGCATTCTCCATGAAGGCCGGCTTGGCTCTTGGCCTAAAAAAGACCTCTGCCCAGAGAAATCAGCTTTCGAGCTACCACCAGCTTCAGCGAACCACTTACTGCTGATGTAGGCATAGGGGTGTTGTCGCCGAAATGGTGAAGCCTTGCTCGTCGTTGGTGCCTTGATTAGCCTGCGAGCTTTTGCTTCCTCATCCAGGTTTGTAACCTGTTTGGGTAGATCTTCCCCGAACAGAAGATTCGGCGGCTGAACATTGCTGGCCTTACGTAAGCCGGTAAATTTGGGATTTAATGCAGGTCTGATGGCGTTCTTCCGAAAGCAGTTCATTTCGAAGTGTGCATTGCACATCAACGCCAGGGCATCCTGCTGGACGTCCGATAAGGGCCCGCCATCCACAGATCTGGCAAATGCCGTGATGCCTGAAGCCAGCAATTTAAAACTCTTTGGAGTTTCATTTCTTGGACATACCTCCAAATTCGGAGTCAGTCATATACTGACCCCGTACACTCCCCTCCTCAGAGTGGGAGATATTTAGCAGCCCTGGACCAGGCGCTGCCGCAGGCTCGCAAGGAGACCTGCGCGGCCTGTCCCACGGGCCGACTGGAATGGATGTCGCGCGGCGTCGGGTGAAGACGTCATCGCGCAACTGGCGGTACTCGTGGCGCACTGGCGGTGCTGTGGCAGTGCTCGTGGCGCACTGGCGGCGTCTGTGCGGTAGGCCAACATTTTTGAACGGTGTCGACTTTTTGTGAGCACTGCGCGGTGTTGGGACCAACTACATACGGTCCCAGCGGTGTGCGTGGGACTGACCCCGCGGGCCATGCGCGGTCTCTGGCGGTCCACGAGCGGTCCCAACTTCCTGCTACACCGCCAGTAACCGCCAGTAACCGCATACCCGTGGGACAGAATATAGCATAGAAATAGCTCTTTCAGCCCACTGAGTCCACACTGACCATTGATCACCCATTCACACTAGTTCTATGTTATCCCACTTTTGCCTCAGCCCCCTACACACTAGGGGCAATATACAGAGACCAATTAACCTACAAACCCTCACGTCTTTGGGATGTGGGAAGAAACCAGAGGACCCAGAGGAAACATCATGTGGTCACAGGGATCATGAGCAAACTCCACACAGACAGCACCTGAGATCAGGATTGAACCCTGTTCTGCTGGTGGAAGGCAGTAGGTCTACCAGCTGTGCCTCTGTGCCACCCAGAATTAACCTACTTTGCAGAGCAAAATGTGTGATGTTAAATTATACCAAATAATTTGTTATTTATAAACAATATTTTAGGAATGGAGACTGTCTTAAAATATACAGATCTTAGTGCAATCAAAGGAATTCATCATTACATTGTTGGTCAGTATGAAGGGGAGCAGTGTTGAAATGAAATTATAACCTTAGGATTGGCGTAGGGCCACAGAGTGAAATCATAGTGCTGTCGTGGATAAAACAGAACCAATATGAGTCATGTGCGGTAGAATGTTAAAATCAATGTGGTCCCTGAGAAAACTAAAATCACTATTTCTATCAGAAATGTATTTTATTCCAAGAGAGTACTAGTTGTCACATGCAGGACTGAATTTCCTAGTGCACACATAAGCCATTTGGCCCAAAAGAGTTATCTCTAAACATAGACACAAAATACAGGAGAAACTCAGCAGGTTTGCAGTATCTCTGGAGAAAATGGATAGGGACGTTAGGGTCAGCACCCATCTTCAGGCTGATTGTAAGGGGTGGGAGGCGGGCAACAGGAGTTATCTCTATGTTATTGCTCCATATCAGCATCTTTCAAATTTAATCTCTGCTGTCCTTTCTCTCATCTACTTGACCAGTTTCCCATAAATGCATGAGGTAAAAGGAACTGCAGATGCTGGTTTACAGAAAAAGACACAAAGTGTTGGAGTAACTTAGTGGGCCAGGCAGCATCTCTGGAGAACATGGAGAGGTGAGTTTTAGGTTGAGATGCTTCTCAGTTTAGTTCAGTTTAGTTTATTGTCACGTGTACAGTGAAAAGCTTTTGTTGCGTACTATTCAGTCAGCAGAAAGACAATACGTGATTACAATCAAGCCATTAGCAATGATAAGGGAATAATGTTTAGTGCAAGATACACCCAGCAAAGTCTGATCAAGGATACTCCGACTGTCACCAAAGAGATAGATAGTAGTTCAGCACTGCTCTCGGGTTGTTGTAGGCTGATTCAGTTGCCTGATAACAGCTGGGAAGACACTGTCCCTGAATCTGGAGGTATGCGTTTTCACACTTCTGTACCTTTTGCCTGATGGGAGTAGGGAGAAGAGGGAGTGGCCAGGGTGCGACATCCTTGATTATGCTGCTGGCCTTGCCGAGGCAGTGTGAGGAATAAATGGAGTGAATAGAAGGGAGGTTGGTTTGTGTGGCTTCTTCAGATGTGAAGAATGGTCCCAACCTGAAACGTCACCTATGCATTTTCACCAGAGATGCTGCAAGACCCGCTGAGTTACTCCAGCACTTTGTGGCTTTTTTTCTGTTGAAATACGTGTAGGCTATTCGCCTCACTTTACTTTGTTTCACCCAATTAACATAAAACCATATGTGTAGGCAGGGCCGGCCTTAGGAGGTGCGGGGCCCAATTGGGACAATTTTCATAGAAATATAAATATATAATTATAAATGAGTCATATTCAGGCACGTGTCGTGAGTAATATGACAGTCAGTCGGCTTAAAAAAAATCTTAAACCGCGCACGCGCAGATTGTTCTCCTCTCCGTAAAAATAAAAAATAAAAATAAATAAAGTAACAATTAAATTTCCCCCAAGGCTTCCAAATCTCCTTCTTTCTGAATTACTGAATGGGTGCGGGGTGGAGGGTGACGGCAGGTGGAAAGATGGTGGGAAAAACGGGAGCCCACCGGGACAAGTTGAATCAGTTGTCATCTTATTGAATGACTATACTAGTTCAAGGGACCAATTGGGGGGAGAGTTCTTTTCACAGCATGTGGGGAGTCTAGCCAGGGGTAAAGTTGCGGGGAGGGCATGAGCGTTGAGAAGGAGGGGGTGTCCTTTTACAGCCGCTTCCCACTATACAGCCGCTTCCCATCAGCTGCTAGCAATGAGGGATAGACTTGGCTATCCCTCAGTACAGCAACATCGTTCTTGATGTTGCTGTACTGAGGGATAACGACGTCTATCTTTCTTGGCTAACAACCTAACCTTCGGCCTCCAAGATGGTAGAGAATTGAGGAATGCAGTTGAACAGAGGGATCTAGGAATAACTGTGCATAGTTCCCTGAAGGTGGAATCTCATGTAGATAGGGTGGTAAAGAAAGCTTTTGGGGTGCTGGCCTTTATAAATCAGAGCATTGAATATAGAAGTTGGGATGTAATGTTAAAATTGTACAAGGCATTGGTGAGGCCAATTCTGGAGTATGGAGTACAATTTTGGTCGCCTAATTATAGGAAGGATGTCAACAAAATAGAGAGAGTACAGAGGAGATTTACTAGAATGTTGCCTGGGTTTCAGCAACTAAGTTACAGAGAAAGGTTGAACAAGTTAGGTCTTTATTCTTTGGAGCGCAGAAGGTTAAGAGGGGACTTGATAGAGGTCTTTAAAATTATGAGCGGGTTAGACAGAGTTGACGTGGATAAGCTTTTTCCATTGAGAGTAGGGAAGATTCAAACAAGGGGACATGACTTGAGAATTAAGGGACAGAAGTTTAGGGGTAACATTAGGGGGAACTTCTTTACTCAGAGAGTGGTAGCTGTGTGGAATGAGCTTCCAGTGGAAGTGGTGGAGGCTGGTTCGATTTTATCCTTTAAAAATAGATTGGATGGGTATATGGACGGGAAAGGAATGGAGGGTTATGGTCTGAGTGCAGGTACATGGGACTAGGGGGAAGTATTTATTTAAAAAAATTTAAAAAAAATGTTCGGCACGGACTTGAAGGGCCGAGATAGCCTGTTTCCGTGCTGTAATGGTTTTTTTTTTTTTTTTTAATTTTTATTTATTAGAAGTACATTACATTACAACCACATACATTAATACTCGTCATTTATATCTTCTTACAATTAATGTACTCCCTTTATTTATTTTTTTACACTAGAGAAAGAAAAGATTGAAAGAGAGAAGAAAGTGAAGGAAAAAGTGCAAGTGTAGAAAAGTGTAGAAAATGTAACAACAAAAAAGGACGAAGACCCTATAAGAGCGAAATTAAAAACAAAAAGAAAAAGAGTTAAGAAATAGGCCCTAAGAAAAGAAAAGAGAAAGAGAAAAAAAGAGAAACAAATGTTTTTTTTTTTGAGCATCACGTAAATAGGACATACCAACTCTTCAACTATCATCCCCCTTACCCGACCTCAATTTTTTATTTTTTTAAAGTACTTTTGCACCCTATGTTTGTAATAATTCTATAAATGCAGACCACGTCAGGTGGAAGTGATCTGGTTTACCTGCTAGGAGGAATCTTATCTCTTCAAGGTGTAATGTTTCAAACATATTTGAAATCCACATATTTATAGTTGGTATTGGAGCCTTCTTCCAAAATTTTAGAATTAGCTTTTTTCCAGTTATTAACCCATAATCCATTAATTTCTTTTGAAACACATTTAGTTCTGGATCATCTTCCGTTATTCCGAAGATAATCCATTCTGCTTTGGGTATCAGTCTTGTTTTAAATAACTTTGTAAAGATTTCAAAAATTTCATTCCAAAATTTTTGAATTTTTGTACAGAAGACAAATGAGTGCGCTATAGTTGCTTCTTGGGATTGACATTTATCACACATAGATGATACGTTTGGGAAAATTTTATGAATTTCAGTTTTCGAATAATATAATCTATGTAAAATTTTAAATTGTATTAAAGTGTGTCTTACATTAATCGAGCATTTATGCACTTTTAATAAGTATTCATTCCAACTTTCCTTTGAAATTTTAATAGCTAACTCTTGTTCCCAGTCTCTTCTGATACCCTCCGTAGATGGTATTTGTGCATTTAAGATAATATTGTACAAATATGATATTAAGTTTGCTGATTCCGCTTTTATCTGCATTGCCTCGTCCAGTACATCTGCTGGGTTATTATGATGATCTTTTGTATATTTTTTCAAATAGTCGCATATTTGAAAGTATTTAAAATATTGATTATTTCCGAGTTTATATTTTATTTGTAATTGTTGAAATGAAAGTAATTTTCCAGTTTCATACAAGTCACCAAGCGTTTTAATTCCTAGTCTATCCCATTGTGTATAAGCTTTATCTATAATAGAAGGATTAAACGAAGGGTTATTGACTATAGGTAATAAAAGTGATAAGTTTCTTAATTTTAAATTTTGTTTTATTTGTTTCCAAATACGGATTGTACTATGAATAATTGGGTTCTTATTATAGTTTATGTTATTCAATTTCATTGGAGAGAGGAGGATCGCTCCAATGTTTCTAGAGGAGCAATCCTCTTTCTCCATTACAATCCAGTCTACTTGCTGGGCGGAGTTATCCATCAGTTGAATCATGTTTTTAATATTTACTGACCAATAATAATACATAAAATTAGGTAGTGCTAGACCCCCCAATACTTTAGATTTATTCAGATGGGTTTTTTGTATTCTATGTGATTTATAGTCCCATATAAAATTAGTGATATCTGAGTCGAGTTTTTTAAAAAACTTCTTAGGTAAGTATATAGGAATTGATTGAAATAGGTATAAAATTTGTGGTAAAAAGATCATTTTTATTGCGTTTATTCGGCCTATTAAAGACATCGGGAGCGTTTTCCAGAATTTAATTAATGTATTCAGTTTATTAAGTAGGGGGTCAAAATTTGCCCTGAACATACCTTGATATGCTCTGGTAATTTCGATTCCCAAATATTTAAATTTTTCTGTAGCTATTTTAAAAGGGAATTTTAAAAGATGTGTTGAATCTTTCGGTTTTATTGACATAATTTCACTTTTATTCCAATTTATTCTATATCCAGAAAAAGATCCGAAGTCTTCAATTAAATTTAATATATTTGGTATAGTGATTTGAGGTTTTGTAATATACAATAATATATCATCCGCGTATAAAGATATTTTATTATATGAGTCTTTAGTATTATATCCATGAATATCAGGGTGTATTCTAATTTTTTCTGCTAGCGGTTCAATAATGAGAGCAAACAGCTGTGGTGATAATGAGCATCCTTGTCTATTTCCCCTTGATAGTTGAAATTTCGAGGATAGTATGTTATTAGTAAGTATTCTAGCTGTAGGTTTGTTATATAGTAACTTAATCCATAAAATAAAATTCTCTCCCAGTTGAAATTTTTGTAATACTTTATCCATATAATTCCATTCTACTTGATCAAATGCTTTTTCAGCATCCAGCGAAATAATTGATAATTCTTGATCTTCAGATTTGTGTGCGTGCATTATGTTGAGTAGACGTCTCATATTATTAGAAGAGTATCTCTTAGGGATAAACCCTGTCTGATCTGGGTTTATTAATTTACTAATGTATTTACTTAATCTTCTGGCTAATGTTTTCGCTAATATTTTTTGATCTGTGTTTAACAATGCTATAGCTCTATATGAGCCAGGTTCTTCTAAATCTTTATTTTTCTTAGGTATTAATGTAATCGTTGATTCCGCTAATGTATCAGGTAATATTCGTTTTTTAAAAGCGTATTGGTACATTTTTTGTAATCTTGGTATTATTTTATCATAAAAGCTTTTATAAAATTCATTAGTAAATCCATCAGGGCCTGGTGTTTTTCCATTTTTTAGTGAGTTTATTGTATCTTCTAATTCCTTAATTGAGATTTGTGCACCCAGTTCCTCTTGTTCCTTCAGCTCTAACTTTGGAAGATTACAGGTATCCAAGAACTTTGTGATATTATTGGAATCAATTATCGTTTTAGATGTATACAAATTCTCGTAAAATTGCGCAAATCTTTTATTAATATCCTTCGGTGTTGTTAATAATTCCCCTTTATCTGATTTGATCTTTGGTATAGTATGTTCCTTTTCTCGTTTTTTTAGCTGGCGAGCCAAAAGTTTATGCGGTTTATCCCCAAATTCAAAGTGCTCTTGTTTTGTAATTTGAAAAAGTCTTATAAGTTTGGCAGATAATAATTTATTTAATTTAAATTTTAAAATTATTATTTTATTATGTTTATCTATTGATGGATCTTTAGCATTATCTATATCCATTTGTCTAATAAGTTCTTCTAACTGTCTTTGTTCATTCTTATTCTTTTTATTTTGAAAAGCTTGATATGAAATTATAATACCCCTAATGTATGCTTTAAAAGATTCCCAAAGTAAAGTAGGCGATATATCTGAAGTATCATTTGTTTGAAAAAAGACCTCCATTTGTTCTTTTAAATATATACTCGCTTGTGGATCTTTTAAAATTTGAGAGTTAAATCTCCAGAATGAATTATTCTTAGACAATCCTTCCAGTTTTAAAAAGAAAGTTAGTGGAGAATGGTCTGAAATTGAATTTGTATGGTATATTGCATTAGGTGTTTGGGGGATTAATTTTGTATCCAGCAGAAAGTAGTCTATACGTGAGTATGTCTTATGTACCATTGAGTAAAACGAATATTCCCTGCCAGTTGGATTCACAATTCTCCAAACATCTGCTATATTAGTGTTATTTATGTAGGTATTGAGGAGTTCCCCAGTTTTCGATTTCATATTCCCTCTCTGTTTTTGACTTGATTTATCTAAGTACGGATCTAAAACACAGTTAAAGTCTCCGCCTATTATAACATTTTGATAGTTTGACTCTGCAATTATATTGAAGATTTTATTGAAAAAGTGGGGGTTATCAAAGTTAGGGGCATATATATTTACCAAAGTAAGTGGAGTGTCATGGATTTCTCCATTAACTATTAGGTATCTCCCTTCTATATCTGTTATAATATTCTTTGCTTTAAATGGTATACCTTTTCTTATGATAATTGACGTGCCTCTAGATTTTGAAGTGAATGAAGAGTGGTATGTTTGACCTATCCATTTCGCCCTCAGCCTAACTTGGTCCTGAGGTTTTAGGTGTGTTTCTTGTAGAAAGGTAATGTCAGAATTATACATTTTTAGCTGAGCTAATATCTTACCCCTTTTGATAGGTTCGTTAATACCTCTTATATTCCAACTACAAAATGAGATTCCTCCTAGGTTCTTTTGTGTGGTGTCATGCATTTTGAATAATTATAGTACCTTTGAATCTTGTGGTGCGTCCATATCCCAGGTCTTTAGGTATTGGGGGAGTTTTTGAATTATTAACTTTTGTTGGTATGTCCATATTATTCTTATCACTAAACACAAAACACAAACAAGTGATTTTATGTGATAAAAAAAAAAAAACGAAAAAAGTGAGGCTACAGTGTCTATAGTCGGCACTGTAGCGAGTGACCCACCTGTAGGTGGGAAAAAAACCTTATTTTGACTTCCATTGCGTTGTTGCTCAACTAGCTCCGCTCTCTTAGTTAATCATAACATATTAAAATATTAAAACGAGGCCTCACATTCAGATATATAATACAATTTTACCCTGATATTTCCTTATAACATATATATATATCAGAGTTTAATTATTAAACCAATATTTTTGATTTCAATAAGAATCAGCTGTTGGTTGAAGGGGTTAACGAGACGTGCTCCTGGACATAAGCCAGGAGCTCGTTTCTCATCCCCTCCTCCCGCTTATAGACAAGGTTACAATTTATTAAAAATTCATATTAGTATGTTAGTTCATTATTTTTTTGTTTTTTTTGTTAGTATTCTAATCTAACCTGCATAACTTTTAAAGTTGTTAATAGGATAAGTTCTTACAATTGATTATAACATTTTAATCAATAAGCAATTATTTTCTAATTCATATTCCAGCTATAAAGTTGTTTACACGTTTTGAACAGAAAATGTCCTTGCTTCAACATTCCAGAGATAACAGTGTAACTATCCCCAGACAAAACATAGCTGAGAATTATTCGGATCTGCCAAAGCTCCCTTTTATTTCTGTTTTTCAACAATCGTTTGGGCATATTTGAAAGCGTCTTCAGGCTTAACAAATGACTTTTCAAGACCATTAAAGGAAATACGCATTTTCGCGGGATAAAAAACCCCAAATCTGACCCCTTCTCTCCCTCTTAAAAGATCTTTAACCTTATCAAATTTGTTTCTTTTTTGCACAATTTCATGTGGGTAGTCCCTGAATATCTTAATAGTGTCCTTGTCCAGCCGTAATTGTACACCATATTTGATTTTACTCATAACGTATTCCAGTTCTGCAGTATCTCGAAATTTCACTATAATATGTCGTGGATAAGCTTTTCCCGCATCAGATCTTTTTCCAAATCTTGGGACACGATGAGCCACTTCGATTTTCGGTTCCTTGGAAAGATTCAACAGTTGTTTCAACAAGCCCATGGCAAATTCATGTACCTGTTCCCCTTCTGCCCCCTCTGAAACACCAAGAATTCTCAAATTCTGGCGTCTAGAGCGAGCTTCCAGGTCCAGGCATTTGAATGAGACTTTCTCTAATTGAGTCCCCATTTGTAGTGATGCTTGTTCGTTTTCTCGCCTCATTTGCTCATGTTCTTGCCTCAATTTCGCCATGTCTTCAACCAGTCGAGCCGTATTTTTCTCCAATTCCGTAATTGTGTGCATACTTGCAGCTACTGTTTCAAGTACAGCCGTGAACTTATCCGTACTAATTACATCCATCTTATCCATTTTCTCTGATAGTCCATCTTTCACCTCATCAATTCGTTTATTCATAATGTCCAGTAAATCCGTCATATTCTTCTGGTTACCAGCGTTTAAATCCTTCATCATCTTCTCCATTCCTTCCATCATTTTTGCCGAATTTTCCTTCATTTCCTTCTTATCTTCCACCCTATTATCCGAGATCTCATCTTTCAAATTTTTCATTGATTTCTTCAAGTCATCAAAGTCTTTCTTAGATCTTGTATCCATTTCTGCAGCCACTTCAGAGACTTCAGAGGTAACTTCTGCTTCGAACTTTTTCGACAGCTTATTCACAGCTCTCTGAGGGCTCACAGCTGGAGTCAATTTACTAATTTAAAGGGCTTCAAACCACCGTTTAAAACATCGCGTTTAACGATGACGTCATCAGCGCGGTAACCAGAAGCTCCGGTAAGGTTTTTAAAAACAATCCCGATTTTCGGACCCGTTTTACACGATAAATCGTGAAGTTTTTCGGGAGAGGAGCTGGGTGCACGTCTGTTAGTCTAACATGACGCCACCGTTAAGAAGGTTAAGAGGGGACTTGATAGAGGTCTTTAAAATTATGAGCGGGTTAGACAGAGTTGACGTGGATAAGCTTTTTCCATTGAGAGTAGGGAAGATTCAAACAAGGGGACATGACTTGAGAATTAAGGGACAGAAGTTTAGGGGTAACATTAGGGGGAACATCTTTACTCAGAGAGTGGTAGCTGTGTGGAATGAGCTTCCAGTGGAAGTGGTGGAGGCTGGTTCGATTTTATCCTTTAAAAATAGATTGGATGGGTATATGGACGGGAAAGGAATGGAGGGTTATGGTCTGAGTGCAGGTACATGGGACTAGGGGGAAGTATTTATTTAAAAAAAATTAAAAAAAATGTTCGGCACGGACTTGAAGGGCCGAGATAGCCTGTTTCCGTGCTGTAATGGTTATATGGTTATATGGTTATATGGTTATGCAGGTACATTTTCTAGCAATGTTACAAAATTTTGAGATTATAAAAATCAAATCTGCAATTTATCCCATCAGATAAAGCATAAAAATAAGTTTAATTTGACACCTAATTCACTTTCATATCTTCAGTATTAAAAAGGTTATGGCCATTTTCATACTCGGAAATTAGCATCTTGTTCCCTATTGCTTTTCCATTGACTTAACACAAAAACTGTGATCGAGGACAGTCAAAAGCCCATAAATTTCTTAAAAATTAAGAAAACTGAATGACATTTTCAGTTATTATAGATTGAAGAATTCTGAAACAAATATAAAACATCTTACTTGGATGACCTGAAATTAAAGCATATAATTAA
This sequence comes from Malacoraja senta, assembly GCA_038087875.1. Lineage (NCBI taxonomy): Eukaryota > Metazoa > Chordata > Chondrichthyes > Rajiformes > Rajidae > Malacoraja > Malacoraja senta. Next base: position 17,670 of record JAXLNO010000227.1, on the reverse strand, counting down.
TTAATTACCTAATTGTAGCTAAATACAAAATTGACCGTTGTGACGGAAATAGTAATAAACACCCAGACTGCCTTGAAAATTCAAAAATGTGATATTCTCAAGATCATAACTTTAATATTATTGTATTATATGCTGTAAGTCTGTAACAGATAGGTAAATAAATTACAATTTCTAGCAATAGACCAGGTCTTTATGGAGAAGATTATTTGCTAGCTGGTACATTGGCATATCATAATCAGTAGCATCATCATACTCCTGTACTCTTGTAACCAATAAACAACTCTGTACACCTTGTTTTTCATCAACTTTTCAATTTTGGCATTGTAAACTACAAGTTATTGCTCTTCAAACCACGCATGACATGCCTTTCTGCCCACTACTTTCCCATTAAGAATGCCCTGTAGATTCCATTTCTTAAGAAAAGGATAATTTTTAAAAATAGCCTAAGTATCCAAATAACAAAGTAATCCCATTCACACAAGAATTCACAATATAACATGATTTTTAAATCTCACTGTCATGAATTTATATGCCAGATGGAAGGAATTTAATGTTTAATTCCCATAAATTAATCTAGAAACATCCACTCAATATAATCAAAATTATTATTTTTTGCACAATACATGTGGCTAAAACTGTTGTGTATATTTAGTAAACAAATATTTACTATGAATAGACAATAACACAAAATATAGACAATTTAGATGCTCTTATGACATGATTGTCCAATGTGGTGTTACATATATATTGCAATCAGTGATGGAAATGGGTTTTAGGAACTAGGGGTACGCTAAGGTCCGTGAGGCTGAGGTTGAGAAGGAAGGGGGTGGGGGTAGACGCTATAAGCCCCCCCATTTTATTTAACTCTGAAATTGAGGATAGACAAAAGCTGGAGTAACTCAGCAGGACAGGTAGCACTGTGACTCTGGAGAGAAGACCCTTCTTCAGACTGAACTGAACTCTCGTCAGTGAGAGTACTTGTGATTGTCTAAAGAAGGGACTCGACCAGAAACTCAACCCTCTCCCCAGAGCCCCTGCCTGTCCTGCTGAGCCACCACAGACAGGGAGTTGAAGGTAGACAAACGGGGGTCCACCTTCACCTTCAGAGCCAAACAAAAAACACAGAGTGCTGGTGGAACTCAGCGGGCAAGGCAGCACCCATGGAGGGAACATATCACTTATCAGGAGCCGCCACGGGCCAGGACTCTCCCCCTCCCCAACAAAAAGGAACCGCAGATGCAGCCATCACCTCAAAACGTCTAAGAAGGAACTGCAGATGCTGGAAAATCGAAGGTAGACAAAAATGCTGGAGAAACTCAGCAGGTGAGGCAGCATCTATGGAGTGAAGGAAATAGCCAACATTTCGGGCCGGGTCTGAAGAAGGGTTTCGACCCGAAACGTTGCCTATTTCCTTCATCCATAGATGCTGCCTCGCCCTCTGAGTTTCTCCAGCATTTTTGTCTACCGCAAAACGTCAATGATTCCGGGAATGCCGAGGCGACAGGGTGAGAGAGAGGGAGTGAGAGAGCTAGAGAGAGATGAGATGGGGAGTGGGAGAGAGAGAGCGCGAGAGAGAGAGAGAGGGAGGGAGAGAGCGAAAGACAGAGAGACACAACATGGGTTGGTATGTAAATTGAATGACTAACCTGCACACCAAGAAGAAGCTCGCCAAGAAGAAGCCCTCAATCATGATGGTGAGTTTTAAGAAATTCTCAACATGTGATCAATGCATCGATCTACAATCCTCAGTAAATGTAATTGTGTTTTGATCAAGTATTAATGAAGCTTCGTGAATTGTATTCAAAGGAACGCAGCGTCATTACTACTTGTTCAAAACACAATTACATTTACTGAGGAATGTGGATCGATGCATTGATGACACATTGTATATCTACTTGTTAACTACTGGCTAGTAACAAGTGCTAACAGTAGTAGTTAACAAATCATTTGTGTCTGATGGCTGTGCAGCGGTTGTTATCCATGTTCGTTTTGTAAAAAAATCTGTATGGCAAATATTTAAAAAAAAATCTTTATTTAATAAAGCGAATTTGTATTTCCGTATGAAATACGGAAAACAAACGCGGGGCCACCCTTAGATGCGGGGCCCAATTGCGAGCAATCGGTCCAATCGGCTTAAGGCCGGCCCTGTGTGTAGGAGAGAACTGCAGATGCTTGTTTAAATTGAAGGTAAACACAAAATGCTGGAGTAACTCTGTGGGACAAGCAGCATCTCTGGAGAGAAGGAATGGGGGGAAGTCAATAGAAGGGAGGTTGGTGTGTGTGGCTTCTTCAGATGTGAAAAAGGGTCTTGACCTGAAATGTTACCCATTCCTTCTTTCCAGAGATGCTGCCTGTCCCGCTGAGTTACTCCAGCATTTTGTGTATACCTTTAACATAAAACCATGGTGTTCAAGCAAAACAGGTGGATTGTTTATCTACATTTACACTGTGCCATTTGCATTTGGAAAACAGCATGGCCACTTGGGCATTCTCTTTTCCAATTCATTTATCTTCCTTAATGACTGAGTGGTAATCGCTGCAAACCAGAAGGGTGAAACACCTCGTCCACCGAAAAGGAAATGGGGTGTTGCGCTTTAATTAAGAAATTACGACAAATTTGTATATGTAAGTTCTATTTCTTGGATGAATAAAGATGTTATTTCTTACTGGAACCCAAAAAGAGGCCATTCTGCTGAGGTCTCACCACCATTTCACGTGTCACTGCTCAAGGGGAAATTTGTTCCTTTGCGATAAAATATTTCTTTATGTACCAGCATATATTATTTCCCTGCAAACATGATCACAGATCAGACCTGATTCTAATAGTTTCAGGTTAGGTCTGAGAAGGAGCTATTCATATGTCTTTATGAATGTAACCTTGTGTTTATAAAAACGAGCTAATGAGATGGAAAAGAACTACAATTTTTAGACCAATCTACCTAATATTAATTTCAACGAAGACTCGTATTTAAACTATTCCATAAAATAGAGGAAAAGTTTATGAGAGGATTTGATAGGGTGAATGCACAGAGTCTTTTACAAAACATAGGGGTATCAAGATCCAAAGGACATAGGATTAAAGTGAGAGGGGAAAGATGGACATGAACATGAGGGACAACTTTTTCAGTGAGGATGGTGGATATATGGAATGAGCTGCCAGAGGAGGTATCTGAGGCAGGTTCGATAACAACATTTAAAAGGCACTTGAACTATTGCATGGATAGGAAAGGTTTGGAGGATGTGGACAAATAAGCGAGGTTGGTATTCTGAAAAATGCAAGGAATCATGGGATTTGTCAAAGGTCACAAATGATAAAAACTCTCGGCAGCCGTGCCGCGGCACGGACATAGACCTGCGCCTCATCTGCAGCCAGGATCGATCCCGGGTATCCGGCAGCGCAATTGATGCCACTGGACCATCCCCGTCCCCTCCCGAGTGTCCCCCCCACCCCGTCCTGGGGAGGCCAGTGACATCGGTGGTCAGATGGGAGTGGTGCCCCAGGCCCACAGCCAGCGCAGAGAGGCAGCACTAAATCCAGCTAAACTCTGCCTGTTAATCTACCAGCCCTGCCTGTTAATCTACCAGCCCTGCCTGTTAATCTACCAGCCCTGCCTGTTATTCTACCAGCCCTGCCTGTTAATCTACCAGCCCTGCCTGGACTGACGGGACACCAGCCCTGCCTGTTAATCTACCAGCCCTGCCTGTTAATCTACCAGCCCTGCCTGGACTGACGGGACACCAGCCCTGCCTGGACTGACGGGACACCAGCCCTGCCTGGACTGACGGGACACCAGCCCTGCCTGGACTGATGGGACACCAGCCCGGACAGTGGAGTTAGCCCTGCTTCTGCACCGGCTGTAAGCCTGGGCCGTCGTTTCCGTAAGTCCAGGCAGGGCTGGTAGGTTAACCCGGCGAGACAGGCAGAGTTGAGCTGGATTTAGCCCTGCTTCTCCGCGCTGGCTGTAACCCTGGGCCATCGTTTCCGTAAGTCCAGGCAGGGCTGGTACGTTAACAGGCAGAGTTGAGCTGCATTTAGTGCTGCTTCTCTGCGCTGGCTGTGAGCCTGGGGGCGCCACTCCCGTCTGACTCCCGACGTGTCTGGCCGCCCCAGGACGGGGGTGGGGGGGGCACTCGGGAGGGGACGGGGATGGTTCAGTGGCGGTTCAGCAGCGATTGCAGCACCGGAGACCCGGGATCGATCCTGGCTGCAGATGAGGTGCAGGTCTGTGTCCATGCCGCGGCTCGGCTACCGAGAGTTTTTATCGCTTGTGACCTATGACCTGGGCATGCGCAGTCGGAATACCGAACTCACTTATTGCAGGTAAATCAGACTAGTTCAGATGGGACATCTTAACATAGATAAGTTTGGTTGAAGGGCCTGATTCTATGCTGTATTGCTCTATGGTGGCTATGACTCGTAATGCTGATTAATAATGTTTTTACAGTCCCTAACCCTCTCCATCTCTAAATGCCACAAACCCTACTACAACAACAAAAAACCATTACATTTCTGTACTTATCGCTTCGTGGCCTTATCGCATATCTGATTTAAATTCATGCATCAATACTGACCATTTCTTTAAGCCCTTAACTCTGAAATTCTTTCTCTATTCCTCTCTGTTCCTCTCATCCATGAGGGAACACATTAATCCCCTACCTTTTAACAAAGATATTTGGTACCTGTTTTTTTTTAGATTCTCGGGTAACTAACAAAAGGCGACTTTTTGATATTTGAAGTTTGCAATGTCAAATTTTGTTTAATGGTGCTTTTGTAGTAATGCTTTGCCATTTCAAAGGTGCTATACATGGGCCGCAGAACCGGGGGGGCTGGGGCTGCAGCCCCACCCCCCATTTTGTTAGCGATGTTTCCCCTGGGAGTTAGCGGCCAGCCCCTACTTTAGTGACAGACACGGACGGTTCAGTTTCTGCAGGAAGCACTAACCTCACCCATAACACACCGGGAGGGGGGTGGGGGTCAGCAACTCACCGCGGTGGGGTGGGCTGGCGGGCCGGTGAACATGAAGGGGGGGGGGTGGTGTGGGGTGGAGGGAGAGTGGAGGTTATTTATAGAGGAATCAGGGACAAAAAACACAGAGAACTGCCATGTTAAACACTGGCTAACCCCGGGTAGATTCCAGGGTCAGCTCTGGTCTCACACCAGGAAGGATGTCAAGAGTTCATCGGGAAGCCAGAATGGGTGAGCAATGAAAGGTCTCAGTCATGCGTAGACTCTCGGGCTATTTACGTTGCAGGGGAGGGGAGTAGGAGACTGAGAGCATGTTCACAATCCTGTAGTGGAACAAACAAGGAGAAGTTGTTCCAAGAGACGTACAACATGGACTTCAGTGATCACACCAGAGGCAATCGGCAGAGAGTGGAGAGACAGCGCTTCAAGAGACCCTTCACAAAGAGGGCTGGGTCTAGCACTGAAGGGGAAACCTTGTAAAAGTCTGGGCGGAAGGCAATTGGGGAGATGGATACAAAATGCTGGAGTAACTCAGTAAGGCAGCTTCTCTGGAGAAAACAGGACCCTTCTTCAGAGATGCTGCATGATTCACTGAGTTACTCAAACATTTTGTTTCTCTTTACGGTACAAACCAGCGTATGCAATTCCTTCCTACACCAGGTAAAAGGGGACCTAGGAGGGTGCTCATTCAAAGAGACGGGCTAGGCTCAATGGGCCAAATGGCCGCCATCCACTGCACCCATCGATTCCAGCAGCAATATTTGTGCCAACCACACCTCCCTGCATGCCAACATCTCCAACTCAACACAAACCCCCTTGCCCAACACCACCCTCCTGCCCCAACACCCCTCTCCCCCCCCACCCACCACGGCGTATCCCACCCACCCAGGGCGCTCTGCCCTCCCTCGGGTCATGAGGTACTACGTGTGCCACCCCGTCTCACTGACCCTGACCCCCGCTCCCATGGCAGTCCCGCCATCACCTCGTCCATCTACACGCCTGGGTGCCCGGTAACCAGTACCTCAGTGACCTGTCACCCAGATTCCCCGGTAACCGGTTCCCTGATACCTGGTACCCGGTGACCGGTGTCCCAGGTAGGTGGGGGATCTATCCCTCCACTTTTGGGGGGGTTATATCCCCCCATTTTTTGAGGTGGGGGTGGCCTGTATTATTGTCCCCCAGTTTTTAATAATCACCTGCTCCTATCTCTCATGTAGTCTCTACATTATCTTAAAAATACTTCAAACAAAAAACATTGAAATCATACTTCTACTGTGCATTAAAACATGACTTTAATACATCAAATTTCAAAAAGTCTCTACTGTGGGACCCCCTCCCACATCCTCGCCCCGAGGCCGGTGATCAGTGATCGTTCAGCCCCCCAACTTTCAAAAAGCTCCGCAGTCCCTGATTCTGTAGGGCCAGAGAGAGCTAACAGGCCGTCAAAATCTTTTCTTTCTTGGAGAAAATAGTCCAGCCTATTTCTCTATGTCATATTTTCCTTATCAGTGCAATACTTACTACAAAATTATCAAACCAAGATACAAATTATGATTGAATTATGACCTTCCTGACTTCCATATAAATGAGCACAGTGAATCAATTACTTTTCTAGGGATAAACATGCTAATTGCAGCTAATTAAAAAACAAATCCTTGTCTGTGATTGTTGGTATCAGTGCAACTCTTCCATTTTCCCTTTAATAATAGAATTACAATAGGAGAGAAAGAGGTTAAAGATAGTCCGATGGTCATTAACGAGGTAGACTGCAGGTTGGCTGGATGGCAGAAGGCAAAAAGTGGCAATAAAGGGGGCTTTTTCTGTGGCTGGGGACTAGTGGAGTTCCACATTGGTCGGTTCTGATCTTCACGTAGTATATTAAAGATTAGGATGAAGGGATTGAAGGCTTTGTGGCCATGTTTGCAGAAAATATGAGAAATAGGTGGAGGGGCAGGTAGTGCAGAGAAAGCAGGGACTCTGCAGAAGGACTTGGACAGGTTGGGAGAGTGGGCAGAGAAGTGGCAAATGGAATATAGTGTAGCAAAGTGTGAAGCCATGCCTTTGGTAGTAGGAATAAAGGCGTAGACAATTTTCAAATTGCGGAGAGAATCCAGAAATCGGAGGTGCAAAGGAACTTTGGAGTGCTGGTGCAGGATTCCCAAAAAGTTGATCTGCAAGTCGAATTGGTAGTAAAGAAAGCAAACTTAATGATTGCATTTATTTCAAGAGGGCTAGAATACAAAACAGGGATGCAATGCTGAGGCTCTATAAGACATTGGTCAGGCCGAATTTGCAGTAATGTGAGCAAATTTGGACACCATATCTGAGGAAGGATGTGCTGGCCCTGGAAAGGGTCCAGAGGAAGTTTATAAGAATGAACCCAGAAATGAGTAGGTTAAGGCTCTGTCTCACGGGTAGGCGGTTATTGGCGGTGAAGCGCGGAGTTGCCGGAAGAGGGGACCGCACGGCAACCGCGAGAGCGCCGCGCCTATGCTGCGGGAGCGCCGCACGGATGCAGCGCGGGGGCCGAGTGATCTCCGTACGGCCAGTCCCACGAACTTGCGGTAAGTAAAAGGACGTCGCGCAGCGTCGGGTGATGACAACATCGCGCAACGCGACGCGCTACGCGATGACGTCATTTCGGTTCGCGGGGCTGTGGCGGTGCTGGTGGTGATCGCGGCGCTGTGGCGGCGGCTGTGGCGGTGCTCTTGCCGCACACGTGCCTCACTGGCAGCGGCTGTAGCAGTGCAAGTAGTACCCACGGCGCTCGTGCCGCACTGGCGGCGGCTGTGCGTCACTGGCGGCGGCTGTGGCGGTAGGACAACATTTTTGGACGTTATCGGTTTTTTGTGAGCACCGTGCGGTGTTGGGACCAACACCGCACGGCCCCGGCGGTGTGCGTGGACCGACCCCGCAGTCTCTGGCGGTCCACGAGCGGTACAAACTTCCTGTTTCTCCGCCAGTAACCGCATACCCGTGAGACAGGCCTTTAACTTATGATAAGCATTTAACAGCACTGGGCCTGTACTCGCTGGAGTTTAGAAGAATGAGGGGGGACCTCATTGAAATATACAGAACAGTGAAAAGCTTGGATAGAGTGGATGTGGAGAGGATGTTTACACTAGTGGGAGAGTCCAGGACCAGAGGTCATACCCTGCGACCTAACATGAATTAAAGTTGTTGGCAGCCTTTGCTGGAGATCGACTTTGAGAGCTCTACTGCGGGAGCCTGCGGACTTAACACCACGGAGCTCGCACCCTGTCAGGGATCGACTTTGGGGTCCCACTGAGGGAGCCTGCGGACTTTAACATCGCAGAGCTCACGGTCTCTGGTTAGAGACCGACTTTGGGAGCTCCAAGCCGCAAGAGCCTCAACCGCCCCAATGCGGGAGCTTCGACCGCCAACTGCGGATGGTTCGACTGCTCCCACCGGGGGAGAATAAAAGAGGAAGAAGTTTGGACTTTATTGCCTTCCATCACAGTGAAGAACGTGGGGAATCCGCTGTGGTGGATGCTTATGTCAACTTTTATGTAGTTGTGTGTTTCTTGTTGCTTTTATTTCTAGTATGGCTGTATGGTAATTCGAATTTCACTGTACCTTAATTGGTACATGTGACAATAAACTGACCTGGAGCTTGAAACCTTGAACTTATGACCTTATGACCTAGATAATAGCCCAGGGCAACCAGAGAGCGGTCCTGAGCCACTATCTACCTCACTGTAGACCCTATCTTTAATCGGGCATCACTGAACTTTATCTTGCAGTAAATGTTATTCCTTTTATCACGTATCTGAACACTGTGGACGGCTCAATTGTATCAAGTATAGTCTTTCCGCTGACTGCTCAGTATGCAACAAAAAGCTTTTCACTGTACCTCGGTACACGTGACAATAAACTAAACTAAACTAAAGAGTCCATTCATCTCAAAGAGTGCATACTGACCCTTTGTAAGAGTAACCCAGATATAAGATTAAAAAATAGTTCTGCAAATTGTTTTCCTTGCACTTTTGAAAGTGGTGCTTGACTTATTTCCACCACCCATAGAGGTAGAGTCTCTCCTCATGGACCCTGGTATTCTTTTGAAAATCTTGATTGACCCTGCTTTTATTGGCTTGTTAGTTTTTTCATGAATCTGATAGTCAGCATTTTGCAAATACCTTGGCAAGTACATTTAAGTGCCTTTCCACTCTCACTCAGGAGTGGGAGTGGAATCTATTTATCATTTCACTAATAAAGCACAGAGACTGATTTATCATTTTACTTGATCTGACTATGGGCGATAAGTAACTTTGCTTGGGAATTGGTAGCAGAATCGGGATTGGAGATGCTCAATGTTCCATTTTATTTTGCCTGATGAATTAGCTGACGAGGTGAAACTGGCTTCAAATGTACCATCAATCAAAAAGCTCGAGGGTTTGCTAAATGATCGCAATCTAAATTGTTTGAGGTGGAGTCTAGGTATGTGGAAATGCATACACTGACAGAATTGCTGAATTGCTTAACGCATACCAAATTAGAATCCCTGCTTTGTTAAATATTTAACAAGTTTAGTCTTTGGAGGAGGTTAGGGTCCCACAGAAAATGTTTGGGTTGCTGTTATTCATTCACTCGAACATTTCCCAGCTGCAAAATCTGCACAACAATACTTACCTGCATAAAGGCAGCAACTGAAGAGGGCCAAGTCCAGCAGTAAAGATTGTACAGAACTGGTGTGGGGAAGCAAAGGAGTGACAGCATGGCACTGGCAGACTGGATGATGTTCAACAACCTGAATGAATGCACCAAGGTTTGTACTAACTTCATAAGGAAATGTGTGGAGGAGTTTATTCCTGTGACGCCCATCTGATATTTCCCTAACTAGAAGCCTTGGAAGAACCCAACCAGATCTTGGCCATTCAAGTCTGGCAATGCATGTTCCGATAGGAAGTCCATTTACAACCTCAGGAAGTTTATTGAGGAAGTGAGGTGAAACTTTATGTCTTAGATCAGATGGACATTTGGCAACTGTGGCAGAACTTGAACTCCATTCCTTCCTGTAAGATTAAATCAAATAGCTCAAGCGACAGTCATCCGGATGTGTTCAACGCATTCTGTGCTCACTTCAAAAGAAGGAAATGCAATGCATCTTTATGGCCCCGATTGTCCCCGATTACACCATGATCTGTTTCAGGGGCTGACGTCAGAAGATCCTTCATGAGGTTGAATCCTCAGAAACAGTCTCACCTTGATCATGTACCTGCCACATTCTTAGAACCTGCGTGGACCAAATGGCTGGAGTTTTGACAGATATCTTCAACCTCCCAAAAACATAGTACAAGGTCTCCACCTACTTTAAAAGGACATCCATAATATTGGTGCCCAAGAAGAGCAAGACGACATACCTCCATGACTACTGACCGGTGGTACACATGTCCACTGTGATGAAGTGCTTTGAGATGTATTTCAACACCTGCCTTAGTAATGACCTGGGCCTGTTTCAATTCGCTTCCACCATGGCAGATCAACTGTGGATGCGAGCTCACTTGGTCTCCGTCGCTGCACTGGACCACTTGGACGACACAAACATTTCACTGTACCTCGGTACACGTGACAATAAACTAAACTGAACTGAGAACATGTTTGTCAGGCTGTTGTTCATTGACAACAATACATATCATCAATACCACCATCCCCTCTAAACCCATCGCCAAACTCAGGGAACTGGGTCTCTGCTCATCCCAAAGCATTTTGATCCTCGACTACCTCATCAGTAGACCTCAATCTTCCTGACAACAACACTTAGAAACCTAGAAACATGGAAAATAGGTGCAGGAGTAGGTCATTCGGCCCTTCGAGCCAGCACCGCCATTCAATATGATAATGGCTGATCATCCAAAATCAGTACCCTGTTTCTGCGTGCTCCCCATATCCCTTGATTCCGTTAACCCCAAGAGCTATATCTAACTTTCTCTTGAATACATCTTACTCGCTGACCATCAGCGTAGAGGCTTCTCAAGGTGGTGTACTGAGATCCCTGATCTATTCTCTTTGTACCTTCCATTGTAGAGCCAGCCACAACATCTTTGATTTTGTCAAAAGTACCACTGTTGTTGGATAAATAATGTGTAACGATGAGTCAGAATACAGGCTGGAGATTGATAATCTGACTAAATAGTGGAGATGCAGAACAAACAATCTTGCTTTTGATTTTCGCAAGACCAGGCAACTGATTGTTGACTCCAGAAAGGGAAAGCTGAGGGTCCATGATGTGCTTTCATCAGTGGGACGGTAGCGGTGAGTGTCAACAGCTTCCCGTTCCGTCGTGTGCTCATCTCTGAAGATCTGTCCTGATCCCAGCATATTGCTGCAGTCACACAGAAAGCTCATTAATGCTTCTGTACTACAGAAGATTTCAGGACATTCAGCATGTAGCTGAACATTCGATCAATACTTTACAGTTGTGTGGTAGAGAGCAAACTGACAGGTTGCATTCATGGCCTGGTTGCCACTCAACTGCCCCAGAACGAAGGAGGCTGCAGAAAGCACAAGACACTGCCTGGTCCATCATTGAGATTGACCTTCTCACCATTTGAGGAGATCCGCAGGAAGCTCTGCCCCAGGAATGCAGCTAATATCATCAAAGACCCACTCCACCCTAGCCATGCTCTAGCCTGGCTCCCAAAATTGGGAAGAAGAGCAAGGAGCCTGAGAACTGTAACTGTCAGGTTCAAGAACAGCATCCTTCCTGGCCTTCAAGAGAATTACAAAACTCAGGAAATGACCAAATGCAATTGTTCCCACTGACTTGAACAGCAGGCCCTTGTGTTTTTGTACAACAATCTGCCTATCCCACCCCTCCCCCCTCACCCCCCCTCCCACCACCTCCCTCACCTATGTTCACCCATTACCTGCCAGGATGTCATGCTCCTGTCTTCCAGTTTTCCTCTCTCTTCAGATTGATTCCAACAATTAGTTTGAGGAAGGGTCCCGACCCAAAACATCACCTATCCATGTTCTCCAGAGATGCTGCCTGACTCACTGAGTTACTCCAGCATTTTGCGTATTTTTCCTCTTTATTCCATGGTGTCCCACAGACTCGCGCGGGCCAGATCCACCCGCCGAACAACGGCAACGCCGACCAGAACGCACCTCGGTAGGCCCGACTCGCCCCACACGCCTCCCAGGGGACTGCGGTGAAGCCGGGCGGTGAGGCCTGTCTGCGCCGAAGGAGCCTCAGCAGGGATGCCAATGGGAGCCTCGGTGGCGGCAGCAGGTGCCGCAGCAGCAACGTGAGCCTTGGTGGTGGTGGGGCCTCAGCAGTGGCGGGGCCTCTGTGGCAACGTGAGCTTTGGCGGCATCAGCAGCCTCGGCGGCAGCGGGAGCCTCAGCAGCAGTGGGGCGGCGGGAGCCTCGGTGGTGGTGGGGCATCACGATCAACCCGCAATCACAGGTCAATAAGTGTGAGGGGGCGGGGAAGACAATGGGGTCCCGGCGTGGGGGGCCCGCCATGAGAGATGGAGGGAGAACAAAGGGGAAGGAGGGGCTCTAGTTTAGAATCCTCTGCCCAGGGGTTATGTCTGTGTTTATTTGTTCCGGTGAAGGCGCTGTGCACACGGCAGCCAGACAACACTCGCTTACCTTGTTGCGTGTTGTGACTGTTGGCAGACCAATTTCCCTCTGGGGATGAATAAACTGTCAACCTGGAGATTGGCTGGAGATCATTCTAGTTTTTGGAAGGCCACAGTGACTAGAAGAGGAACGAAGTTTAGTGGTGAGAATATCACGGCGGTACGGTGGCACAGCGGTAGAGTTGTTGCCTTACAGCGCTTGCTGCCCTGGCGACCCAGGTTCAATCCCAACTACAGTTTCTTCCCACACTCCAAAAATGTACAGGTTTGTAGGTCAATTGCCTTTCCTAGTGTGTGTAGGATGGTGATAATATGTGGGGATCGCTGGTCGGTGCGGACTCGGTGGGCCGAAGGGCCTGTTTCCGTGCTGTATCTCTAAACTAAACTAAACTAGGTGGGGACAGAGAAGTTTGATCACTGCCATCTTCTCACAGGTAGTTGGGTGGACAATTACCACTGGCCTTTCCAGCAATACACCAGTTGCAAACAAATGAAACATAGAAACATAGAAACATAGAAAATAGGTGCAGGAGTAGACCATTCGGCCCTTCGAGCCTGCACCGCCATTCAATATGATCATGGCTGATCATCCAACTCAGTATCCCGTATCTGCCTTCTCTCCATACCCCCTGATCCCCTTAGCCACAAGGGCCACATCTAACTCCCTCTTAAATTTAGCCAATGAACTGGCCTCAACTACTTTCTGTGACAGAGATTTCCAGAGATTCACCACTCTCTGTGTGAAAAATGTTTTTCTCATAAAAACATAGAAAATAGGTGCAGGAATAGGCCATTCGGCCCTTCGAGACTGCACGGCCATTCAATATGACCATGGCTGATCATCCAACTCAGTATCCTGTACCTGCTTTCTCTCCATACCCCTGATCCCTTTAGCCACAAGGGCCACATCTAACTCCCTCTTAAATATAGCCAATGAACTGGCCTTAACTACATTCTGTGGCAGAGAATTCCACAGATTCACCACTCTCTGTGTACATTTTTTTTTCTCATCTCAGTCCTAAAAGATTTCCCCTTTATCCTTAAACTGTGACCCATTGTTCTGGACTTCCCCAACATCGGGAACAATCTTCCTGCATCTAACCTGTCGAACCCCTTAAAAATGTTGTAAGTTTCTATAAGATCCCCCCTCAATCTTCTAAATTCTAGCGAGTACAAGCCGGGTCTATCCAGTCTTTCTTCATATGAAAGTCCTGACATCCCAGGAATCAGTCTGGTGAACTTTCTCTGTACTCCCTCTATGGCAAGAATGTCTTTCCTCAGATTAGGAGACCAAAACTGTACACAATACTCCAGGTCTGGTCTCACCAAGACCCTGTACAACTGCAGTAGAACCTCCCTGCCCCTATACTCAAATCCTTTTGCTATAAATGCTAACATATCATTCGCTTTCTTCACTGCCTGCTGCACCTGCATGCCTACTTTCAATGACTGGTGTACCATGACACCCAGGTCTCGTGGCATCTCCCCTTTTCCTAATCGGCCATCATTCAGATAATAGTCTACTTTCCTGTTTTTGCCACCAAAGTGGATAACCTTACATTTATCCACATTATACTGCATCTGCCATGCATTTGCCCACTCACCCAACCTATCCAAGTCACCTTGCAGCCTCCTAGCATCCTCCTCACAGCTAATACTGCCCCCCTGGTTCGTGTCATCCGCAAACTTGGAGATGTTGCATTCAATTCCCTCGTCCAAATCATTAATATATATTGTAAATAGCTGGGGTCCCAGCACCGAGCCTTGTGGTACCCCACTAGTCACTGCCTGCCATTCTGAAAAGGACCCGTTTACTCCTACTCTTTGCTTCCTGTCTGCCAGCCAGTTCTCTATCCACATCAATACTGAACCCCCAATACCATGTGCTTTAAGTTTGTATGCTAATCTCTTATGTGGGACCTTGTCGAAAGTGAAGAAATGGAAGTGTTGGTTGGTGTGGGCAAGTTGAGCCAAGGGGCCTGTTTCCACGTTGTATGACTCCCTTACGCTATGACTGGATGACTTCACATGCTTTCTTGACAGTTTTGCGTGTAATGATATTCATGTGGATCTGTGAGCGTTTATTATGTTATTTTAATATGTAAACAAATTAACTGATCATTACGTTTTATCAAAATAGGAAAGGGCAAGGGGTGATGGCATATAGCTTAATATATTTTACTGGAGATAATAAGTTTTCTATTGTAAAATACCCTAATACATTTTAATAAAACAGACATTTCTAAAATTACTATGGTGCAGCATTCAAAGTGAGTTACAGCAACTCAGATTAAATAATATTTCATAATGTGTGCAAAATATGACAATGCAGCACATTAGGAATTGTCACAATTGCCTACAATATTTCTTGCATATTCATATTAAAAATTGAAGCCATAACTTTGGAAAGCTTAATACTTCATATTTGTGGTGAGCTTTTATCGACTAGTTGGTGAAGGAGAGAGTCGACAACTTCAGGTTCATGGTCATGTGTATATCTGCCCTGAACCCAGCACATTGAAGCAATCAGGAAGAAAGCTCATCAATGTCTCCACTTCCTTAGAAGATTGAGGAGATTTGGTACATCTACGAATACTCTCTTGCACTTCGGCTGGTGTATGGTAAATAGCATATTGATTGGTTGCATCACGACCAGGTTCGGCAACTCGAATGCCCAAGAACAATGGAAAGTACGAACAATGGTGAACACTGCCCTGTCCATCATGGGTGCTGACCTCTTCACCATCAAAGGAATCTATAGGAGGTGCTACTTCTAAAAGGCATACAGCATCATCAAGGACCCATGCCACCTTGGCCACTCTCTCATTGATACTTGGGAAGTATAGGAGACTCAAACTGTAACATCCCGGTTCGAGAACAGCTTCTTCCCAATGACCATCAGGGTGTTGAACACTACAAACACCAACAGGTTCCCAGATGTTAGGTGGGATGTTGAATCTCTTCAAGGATGCTTTGACTACACCCTTGAATCTTTTCCTCTCTGACAACTGGTAATCTCCTCTCTAGACAGAGCATGGAATAGAGAGTTTTGAGAGTCTGATGTAGGGAATGCAAATAAGAGGGCCAAAAGCTTGTTTGGCTTGGGTGTCAGTGTTGTGGAGGTTGGTCTAGGAATGGATGCAGTGAATTTGGAAGATTTTGTGGAGGCCACGTGGATGAGAGCTGCCTAGTACCTTGAGAAGGCTGCTATAGGTAGAAAATTAAAAAAAAAAACAGGGTTCGAAATCAAATAACAGGATCAGCATTCCTATTGCCTGAGTTTTGTGCTATGTCCAGGGCTCTCAATTTTCAATTGACCAAAGGCTCTGCTGGCACATTGAAGGCAGTAGTCTTCTTCCCTGCCCTCATAATGGTGATCGAGTGTAGAAAGCATACATCGATATTCCAAAAGCAGTAAGCTATATGAAATTATATATATATCATTTTTACAATAATTAGCTTCCCTTGATCTTGTGAGTAAATATTGGCTGATGTATCGAACAAAATTAAACTGGATCAGTGTCTATCAATCGTTGTAAAATTCAGAGACATGAATTCTATAATCCACTTGCATCGCATATTCTAATTATGAACAATAAGAATAAAATAAACAAATAATTGGCTGACCTCTATCATTTCAGGTTTTTTTTAATGGTTTTATGTTTACAATTATACAATTTCCAATGTGGTTTCTGTATTTTGTAGATATGACCTTTAATTTTACAGCTTGAGTAATATTACTTAAAGCATGTATACAAAAATAAACGATTCTGTTATAATGAGATCTCTTAAGTTTTTGTCACACCCATAGGTAGCATATCATCTCACCTATAAAACCCACTTTTAAGTGCGAGAATTGATAAAATGCTTCATGAGCACCCATGTTTCAGTGATAGAGACAGGAGTGTACAGAAAACAAACATATTTAACTATAAATATTGTATTGATTATGTAATGGATCTTGCACATACCTGCACATTGGCAGATGATTAGCCGTAAGCTCATTTCTCTTGCAATCATAGTTATTGCCTAGAATCTATAACATCCATGTTATCAAACAGTTCAATCACAAGCCCTGCTTGTTACTGCAGACATCCAGACCAGACCATCCCACACATCATGAATGACTGCCCACTGAGGCTTTTCCCTTGGGGTATCAAAGCCATCCACCTAGTAACTGATGCTGTCCTGGCCCAGATGTCTACCCTTGATCTACAACTTTAGGCTGTGCCCAAGACCCAAGAAGATCACAATAGGAACAAAATGTCTTGCATTTATTTAGCTTGTTTCATGATATTCATGATATCCCAAAGCCAGTGAAATAGTTTTAAATACTGATTGTGGATGATCAGCCATGATCACATTGAATAGCAGTGCTGGCTCAAAGGGCCAAATGGACTACTCCTGCACCTATTTTCTACTATCTATTGTCTAGGAATGTCTAAGGCCAAGGAAGCACATCAATACCTCAGAAGTCTAAGGAAATTTGGCATGTCCTCAACGAGTCTTACTGATTTCTACGGACTCGTCCTATTGGGAAGTATCAAAGCCTGGTAAGGAAACTGCTCTGCCCAAGATCACAAGAAACTGCAGAAGGCAGCCCAATCCATCAAGCAAACCAGCCTGCCCTCCATCAACTCCACCTACACTTCACACTGTCTCAGGAAAGCAGCACATCCTGGTCATTCTACCTTTTTCACTTATTTTGTCGGGCAGAATATACAAAAGCTTGAAAGCACGTACCACCAGATTCAAGAACAGCTTCTTGTCCACTCAAGCTCTTGAATGGATGTAATCCTGATCTTCCAGTGTACCTAATTATGGTCCTTGCACTTTCTCTTTTAAAATCTGCACTTTGTTGGTAACTGTAACATTATATGTTGTACTCTGTTTATTTTCCATTTAATTCTACATGTTGTACTCATATATGGCATGATAGCATTCATGTATGTTATGTGCTGCCTGGATAGCACACCAAACAAATGTTTTCACTGTATCTCGTTATACTGTATGTGAAAATAATAAGTCAATACTTGTCAGTGAAGTTATGCTGGAACTGCAGCAGTCAATCTGTGCACAGCAAGGTTCCAGAGCAAT
>JAXLNO010000226.1:107796-174940 GCA_038087875.1 Malacoraja senta | reverse complement strand
TTGGGTGCTAGTCCACAGCTCCCTGGCATAGAGGGGCAAACTTTAAATGCGTTGTTCAGGGCAAGTCTTTTCACACAGGAACAGACCATTAGACCCTCAATGTTTGTGACCAAATGTCGTGGATTCTGCTATGACCGCACGTGATGTAGATCCCTCCACTCCATGCATACCATGTGCCTATCTAAAATCCACTTAAACACCACCATTGTCAGCCTCCACCAACAAACACCCCTGGCAGCGAGTTCCAGGCACCCACATCTATCTGTGTCTGTAAAAAAAAACTTGCCCCGCACATCTCCTTTAAACTCCCCCCCCCCCCCCTCCCCTCCCCTCCTTAAAGCTAAAGCCTCCAGACCTTGACCTATCACCCTGGGAAAGAGGTTCTTCTGCCTGCCTCTCGTAATTTTATATATTTCTATCACTTCCCCCCTCAACCTCCAGAAAAGATATTCCGAGTTTGTGCAATCTGCCTGCCAATCTCTCTCAAATATTTTGTGATCCTTGGCTTTTAGTTTTTATCATTGTTTGTCAGCTATCCTTGGAGTTGAGAAAACATTGAGGATTTTATAAACATTTGTTATTTCTTTCTTTAAAAAATATATAAAATAAGTTAGTGAAATGTTGGCTAAATTGTGTTACTGGTTTAAAAATACTATGTAACTGTACTATAATTTACAAACTAAAGCGCTTTGTTGGTGTTTGAAATATATGATCTATACTTAAAGTTAGACATCCCTCTGTAGTTTTGTGATGTCCCATGTTATTGATCTTTAATTTCCCACCTCCCACGAATGGGCGCACTTTTTAATTTTCCGTCTGTACATTTCAGATTTTGCTTTTATGGAGTAGGAAGGAACTGCAGAAACTCTCATTGAGTTACCCCAGCTTTTTGTGTCTATCTTCTTGCTTTTATGGAGTGTTTGTTTCTTCCTTGTCATTTCCAAACTTTGATTAAACAGAACCTTGCCTTCATGAGATATTTTAATTCCTCCTGTAATATTTTCTATGATCTGAATTCCGTGTTTGTATCGCTCATGCTGGGGCTCTGCAAGGCCCCATTAGGAATGTCCTGAACAATTTTGGGCCCCATATCTGAGGAGGGATGTGCTGGCTCTGGAGAGGGTCCAGGGGAGGTTTACGAGAATGATCCCAGGAATCAGCGGGTTAATATATGATGAGCATATATGTCGGCACTGGGCCTGTACTCGCTGGAGTTTAGAAGAATGAGGGGGGGGGGGGATCCTCATTAAAACTTACCGAATAGTGAAAAGCTTGGATCAAGCCTAGGATTGGCGATCGTTTCGTCGAACACCTCCGCTCGGTCCGCATTAACCAACCTGATCTCCCTGTGGCTCAGCACTTCAACTCCCCCTCCCATTCCGAATCCGACCTTTGTGTTCTGGGCCTCCTCCATTGCCAGAGTGAGCACCACTGGAAATTGGAGGAGCAGCACCTCATATTCCGCTTGGGTAGTTTACACCCCAGCGGTATGAATATTGACTTCTCCAATTTCAGGTAGTCCTTGCTGTCTCCTCCCCTTCTCAGCTCTCCCTCAGCCCCCTGGCTCCTCCTCTTCCTTCTTCCCCCCCCACCCTGCATCAGTCTGAAGAAGGGTTTCGGCCTGAAACGTCGCCTATTTCCTTCGCTCCATAGATGCTGCCGCATCCGCTGAGTTTCTCCAGCATTTTTATCTACCTTGGATAGTGGATGTGGGGAGGATCTTTCCACTAGTGGAAGAGACTAGGACCAGAGGACACAGCCTCAGAATTAAAGGATGTTCCTTTAGGAAGATAAGGAGACATTTCTTTAGTCAGAGGGTGGTGATTCTGTGGAATTCATTGCCACAGAAGGCTTTGGAGGCCAGGTCAGTGGATATTTTTTTAAGATAGAGATAGGTAGATTCTTGATTAGTTAAGGTGTCAGAGGTTAAGAGGGAAAGATAGTTCAGCCATGATAGAATGGCGGAGTAGACTTGATGGGCCGAATTCTGCTCCTATCACTTATGAACATATTTTGCCCCATTTAAAAATAAAAATAATTAAGGGGCAGATCTCTGCGCAATTTACAATGCAGGAATACAATGCAACTTTTATATAGGTAAAAGTACTAAATGTTATTACTTGTTATAACATTTAGCATTTTTGCTATTTCAGCACCTATCTGTCTCTGTAGTATTTTCCCCTCTTTCTCCTTCCCCTCCCCCTTCCCAGTCCTCCCACTAGTCCCACTGTCTCTGCCCAATTTCTTTCTTTGTCCGACCCCCTCCCCTGACATCAGTCTGAAGAAGGGTCTCGACCCGAAAGGTCGCCAATTCCTTCTCTCCATTGATGCTGCCACACCCGCTGAGTTTCTCCAGCATTTTGTGTTAACCAAAATAACATCTGTTAGGGCGGATGTCCTCCAAAACTAAGTGTTTTCTTTAGCTTGTGAAATACCTTTAATAAAAATATTTTAAAATATTTATGTTCTGTGTGGGATGGCCTGTAAAATATTACTGCACTTGCTTAACTCCTTGTCATTTAAAATCACTTAGATCTATCAAAACTATTCTATATTTAAATCTATTTGCTCTGATTTGAAGGATTAGGCTTAGGCTGAACTGTGATAGGATTAAAGTGTTGTCTCTACTTTATGTGGATCCACCATCACCAAGACCACATTTAATCATGTTTAGGTTTATTATTGTCATGTGTACCAAGGGACAGTGAAACGCTTTGTTCGCACGCTATTCAAACAGATCAGATAACATTATACAGTGCCCTCCATAATATTCAGGACAGACTCATCATTTATTTATTTGCCTCTGTACTCCACAATTTGAGATTTGTAATGGAAAAAATCACATGTGGTTAAAGTGCACATTGTCAGATTTTAATAAAGACCATTTTTATACATTTTGGTTTCACCATGTAGAAATTACAGCAGTGTTTAAACATAGTCCCCCCATTTCAGGGCACCATAATGTTTGGGACACAGCAATGTCATGTAAATGAAAGTAGTCATGTTTAGTATTTTGTTGCATATCCTTTGCATGCAATGACTGCTTGAAGTCTGTGATTCATGGACATCACCAGTTGCTGGGTGTCTTCTCTGGTGATGCTCTGCCAGGCCTGTATTGCAGCCATCTTTAGCTTGTGCTTGTTTTGGGGGCTAGTCCCCTTCAGTTTTCTCTTCAGCATATAAAAGGCATGCTCAATTGGGTTCAGATCGGGTGATTGACTTGGCCACTCAAGAATTTTAGCTTTGAAAAAACGTTTTTGCTTTAGCAGTATGTTTGGGATCATTGACTTGCTGTAGAATGAACCACCAGCCATTTTGAGGCATTTGTTTGAACTTGAGCAGATAGGATGTGTCTATACACATCAGAATTCATTATGCTACTACCATCAGCAGTTGTATCATCAATGAAGATAAGTGAGCCAGTACCTTCAGCAGCCATACATGCCCAGGCCATAACACCCCCACCACCATGTTTCACAGATGCTTTGGGTCTTGGGCAGTTCCTTCTCTCCTCCATACTTTGCTCTTGCCATCACTCTGGTATGTTAATATTCGTCTCATCTATCCACAAGATTTTTTTCCAGAACTGTGGTTGCTCTTTTAAGTACTTCTTGGCAAACTGTAACCTGGCCATCCTATTTTTGCAGCTAACCAGTGGTTTGCATCTTGCAGTGTAGCCTCTGTATTTCTGTTCATGAAGTCTTCTGCGGATAGTGGCCATTGACAAATCCACACCTGACTCCTGAAGAGTGTTTCTGATCTGTCGGACAGGTGTTTGTGGATTTTTCTTTATTATAGAGAGAATTCTTCTGTCATCTGCTGTGGAGGTCTCCCTTGGCCTGCCAGTCCCTTTGCGATTAGTGAGCTCACCAGTGCTCTCTTTCTTCTTAATGATATTCCAAACAGTTGATTTTGGTAAGCCTGAGGTTTGGCTGATGTCTCTAATGGCTCTGTCCCACGGGCAGGCAGTTACTGGCGGTGAAGCGTGGCGTCCCCGGAAGCGGGGACCGCGCGGCTACCACGGAGCGCCACGCGTATGCCGCGGGAGCGCCGCGCGGATGCGTCCCACGAGCATGCGGTAAGTTAAACCTTACCTGAAGCTGTTGCCGCGCGTATGCCGGGTGGTCACAGCACGGCCTGTCCACGGGCCGACTGGAATGGACGTCGCGCGCCGTCAGGTGATGACATCATCGCGCAACGCAACGACGTCGAGACGGTTCGCGGCGTACAGGCGGTGCTCACGGCGCACTGGCGGTGGTCGCGGCGAAGAGGCGGCGGCTGGGATTTTTGAACAGTGTCAGCTTTTCTTTGCACCGCCTGTACGTGGGACAGGCCTTTAACAGTTTTATTCTTGTTTCTCAGTCTCATAATGGCCTCTTTGACTTTCATTGGCACAACTTTCGTCCTCATGTTGATAAACAGCAATAAAAGTGTCCAAAGATGATGGAAAGACTGGAGGAAAGACTAGATGCTGAGAGCTCTCTTATACCTGAATTAAGGAGGCAATTAAACACACCTGAGCAATTACAAACACCTGTGAAGCCATGTGTCCCAAACATTATGGTGCCCTGAAATGGGGGGACTATGTATAAACACTGCTGTAATTTCTACATGGTGAAACCAAAATGTACACAAATGGCCTTTAATAAAATCTGACAATGTGAACTTTAACCACATGTGATCTTTTTCTATTACAAATCTCAAATTGTGGAGTACAGAGGCAAATAAATAAATGTCGGGTCTTTGTCCCAAACATTATGGAGAGCAAAGGGGAAGATACAGAGCGCAGAATATAGTTCTCAGCATTGTAGCGCATCAGTTCCACAGACAAAGTCCAATGTCCGCAATGGGGTGGAGGTGAATCGGACAGTAGCCTAGCTTATGGAAGGGCCGTTCAGAAGCCTGATAACAGAGGGGAAGAAGCTGTTCCTGAGTCTGGTGGTGCTCGCTTTCAAGCTTCTGTACCTTCCGCCGGATGGGAGCAGGGAGAAGAAGGAATGGCCGGGGTGGGACAGGGACAAGTCTTTGATTATGTCGGCTGCTTTTCCGAGGTGTAGGCGGAGTCTTTTTTTCACTTTTGCAGAAGATTCATAAACACATTGTTATATTATTGCTTGGAAAGACTTTTCCGACATTGGCCAAGAAAATCATTTGTTGAATGAAGTCGCTGCTTGTTGGATTATTTGATATTAATATTTAAAAATAACCTGTTGGGTGGTTCTCAATTTAAGAAAGCGTAATGTTCATGGTCAGAACAGGTGGGTGGATCTGGAATGGTCAAGAAAGTGCAGCATGGAAACGTTAGAAGGGAGTAAACAGTAACGGCTCTGTGATGGTTGGCATTTCATGGGCTATCACATTCCTGGCCACGGAATGCAGGTACCAAGTAATCGCTGCTCCTAATAAACAGGTGGAATGGCATTTTGAAATGCGTGGATATAAAAAGAAAGAGGCTGTCCCACTTGGGCGACCTAATTGGCGAGTTTAGAAGAGTTTGAAAAAATGATATGTTGAAGACCTTCTTCGACTATGTAGAAGACCACCTTCGACTATGTTGAAGACCAGCTTCGGGAAAATTGGACACCGAATAATGGAGAGTGAAGACGACTTCCTTCGACCTCCCTTCGACTATGATGAAGACAATCTACGACTACCTTCGACTACCCTTGATTACCTACGACTAACATGCCGACCTACCACGACTAAACCTACGAGTAAAAAAAGTATCAATTTTTTTCCATGCAACCTTTTTTTACTTGCGGGCATTTTTTACATATTGAAAGAAACGCCGCAACCTAGATGAGGCCTCGAGTACGCGGAGACTACTCTTGAGCATGAAGGAGAGTTACGAAGACCTCCTACGACCTTAATCTCAATGTCCCACATAAGAGATTAGTATACAAACTTAAAGCACACGGTATTGGGGGTTCAGTATTGATGTGGATAGAGAACTGGCTGGCAAACAGGAAGCAAAGAGTAGGAGTAAACGGGTCCTTTTCAGAATGGCAGGCAGTGACTAGTGGGGTACCGCAAGGCTCAGTGATGGGACCCCAGCTATTTACAATATATATTAATGATTTGGAGGAGGGAATTGAATGCAACATCTCCAAGTTTGTGGATGACACGAAGCTGGGGGCAGTGTTAGCTGTGAGGAGGATGCTAGGAGGCTGCAAGGTGACATGGATAGGCTGGGTGAGTGGGCAAATATATGGCAGATGCAGTATAATGTGGATAAATGTGAGGTTATCCACTTTGGTGGCAAAAACAGGAAAGTAGACTATTATCTAAATGGTGGCAGATTAGGAAAAGGGGAGATGCAACGAGACCTGGGTGTCATGGTACACCAGTCATTGAAAGTAGGCATGCAGGTGCAGCAGGCAGTGAAGAAAGCGAATGGTATGTTAGCATTCATAACAAAAGGATTTGAGTATAGGAGCAGGGAGGTTCTACTGCAGTTGTACAGGGTCTTGGTGAGACCACACCTGGAGTATTGCGTACAGTTTTGGTCTCCAAATCTGAGGAAAGACATTCTTGCCATAGAGGGAGTACAGAGAAGGTTCACCAGACTGATTCCTGGGATGTCAGGACTTTCATATGAAGAAAGACTGGATAGACTCGGCTTGTACTCGCTAGAATTTAGAAGATTGAGGGGGAATTTTATAGAAACTTACAAAATTCTTAAGGGGTTGGACAGGCTAGATGCAGGAAGATTGTTCCCGATGTTGGGGAAGTCCAGGACAAGGGGTCACAGTTTAAGGATTAAGGGGAAATCCTTTAGGACCGAGATGAGAAAAACATTTTTCACACAGAGAGTGGTGAATCTCTGGAACTCTCTGTGTGGCAGAGAGAAGGTAGTTGAGGCCAGTTCATTGGCTATATTTAAGAGGGAGTTAGATGTGGCCCTTGTGGCTAAAGGGGATCAGGGGGTATGGAGAGAAGGCTGAGTTGGATGATCAGCCATGATCATATTGAATGGCGGTGCAGGCTCAAAGGGCCGAATGGCCTACTCCTGCACCTATTTTCTGTGTTTCTATGGGCTGAATGTCTTCTCCGCCATTCAGTCATGGCTGGTCCATCTTTCCCTCTCAACCCCATTCTCCTGTATTCACCCCATAACATTTGACGCCCATACTAATCAAGAATCTCCGCTTTAAAAATACTCATTGACTTGGCCTCCACCGTTGTATGTGGCAATGAATTCCACAGATTCACAAGTCTCTGTCTAAAGAAATTCCTCCTCGCCTCCTTGCTGAAGGTATTGGGGTAGGAACTGCAGATGCCGGTTTAAACCGAAGATAGACACAAAAAGCTGGAGTAATTCAGCGGGCCAGGCAGCATCTCTGGAGAGCAGGAATGGGCGACGTCTCGGGTCTAGTCCCTTCTTCAGACTGGTTAGGGATAAGGGAAATAAGAGACATAGACGATGATGTAGATTGGTCTGTGTGAGAATGGGAAGGAGATGTTTAAAATGTTTAGCAACCGGGAGATCAGGTTGTTTAAGAAAGAACTGGGCGTCCTTGTACACCAGTCACTGAAAGTTGTCGTGCAGGTACAGCAGGCAGTGAAGAAAGCTAATGGAGTGTTGGCCTTCATAACAAGAGGATTTCAGTATAGGAGTAGAGAGGTTCTTCTGCAGTTGTATAGGGCTCTGGTGAGACCACATGTGGAGTATTGTGTCCAGTTTTGGTCTCCGAATTTGAGGAAAGAGTGTTTTCTCGTCTCCGTTCTAAATGGGTTACCCCTTATTCTTAAACTGTGGCCTCTGGTTCTGGACTCCCCCAACTTCGGGAACATGTTTCCTGCCTCTAGCGTGTCCAAACCCTTAATAATCTTATATGTTTCATTAAGAAACCCTCTCATCCTTTAAAACTCCAGAGTGTAAAAGCCCAGCCGCTCCATTCTCTCAGCATATTACAGTCCCGCCATACCGGGAATTAACCTGGTGAACCTACGCTGCACTACCTCAACAGCAAGAATGTCCTTCCTCAAATTAAGAATTTCCCTCCTGGGATAAATATAGTTCTATCGTATCGTATCTGAACAGATTGGGTAGCGTGCACAAGGAAGCTGTTCCCTGTACCTCGGTACACGTCCCAATAATATACCTAAAACTCAGCCTAATTTGAGGAAGGACATCCTTGTGATTGAGGCAGTGCTGCGTAGGTTCATGAGATTGATCCCTGGGATGGCAGGAATGTCATATGAGGAAAGATTGAAAAGACTAGGCTTGTATTCACTGGAGTTTAGAAGGATGAGGGGGATCTTATAGAAACATATAAATTTATAAAAGGACCGGACAAGCTAGATGCAGGAAAAATGTTCCCAATGTTGGGCGAGTCCAGAACCAGGGGCCACAGTCTTAGAATAAAGGGGAAGCCATTTAAGACTGAGGTGAGAAAAAACTTTTTCACCCAGAGAGGTGTGAATTTGTGGAATTCCCTGCCACAGAGGGTAGTGGAGGCCAAGTCAATGGATGGATTTAGGAGAGGGTTAGATAGAGCTCTCGGGGCTAGTGGAATCAAGGCATATGGGGAGAAGGCAGGCACGGGTTATTGATTGGGGACGATCAGCTATGATCACAATGAATGGCGGTGCTGGCTCGAAGGGCCGAATGGCCTCCTCCTGCACCTATTTTCTATGTTTCTATGCTGGAAAAATCGAAGGTAGACAAAAATGCTGGAGAAACTCAGCGGGTGAGGCAGCATCTATGGAGCGAAGGAAGGGTCTCAACCCGAAACGTCACCTATTCCTTCGCTCCATGGATGCTGCCTCACCCGCTGAGTTTCGCCAGGTTGGTTCAAGCGGAGCGAAGGTGTTCAGCGAAACGATCGCCCAGTCTACGTTTGGTCTTGCCAATCTCCTGATCTCCCGGTTGCTAAATCCCAATCTCCTGACCTCCCAGTTCTCCTTCCCATTCCTACACAGACCTTTCTGTCCTAGGTCTCCTCCATCTGCCTCACCATTTGAGGGCGGATGAAAAGGTGCTGATGTCAGATGCACGATTGAGTGTTGTTTGCACCAGTCACTGAACATTTGCGAGGCAAATTGGGGTCTATTGTCGCTTACGATTGTTAAGGGCAATCCCCAAATGGCGAACAAATCGTTGTGCGCAGAAGTGGTTGTTTCGGTGGTTGGATACTTATTCATTTGGATAACATGTGGCCATTTCGAATGGGCGTCAATGACGACCAGCCACATGTCCTCCAGGAACGGTCCGGCAAAATCTATGTGGATTTGCTGCCATGGTTGGTCGGGGACAGGCCATGCGGAGGTCTCTTCCGGCGGATTCGGCGCTGTTTCGGCACTTGGTGTGCAGTCCTTGCAGCGGTCGGCTATATCGGTCTCGATATTCGGCCACCGCACATGCACGCGGGCGAGCGCCTTCATTCACACAATTCCAATGAGTGTCTTGTGTAACATTTTCAGAATTAGCGATCGCAGTTCCGTTGGAATGATCACTCGACCATCGCGGAGCAGAATGCCATCCTTTGAGGAGATTTCTTTTTACGCATTATGGAATGAGCGGAATTCCTTGTCCAGCTTCGGACTGTTCGGCCTGAGTGACAAAATGTCGTATCTTCGACAAAATGGGGTCTGTGCTTGTGTAGTTGGCGACCGTCCTTGCGGGGAAATGATCCGCGTGTTCAGCACGTTCACGTCCGTATTTGCTTAGTCAATTACGGCAAAACTCTAATCAGTCAATAGTTTCCCCTCATGATCAAGAGGCACAACTTCTGGAAAGACTTAAATTCCAAGATGAAGAGATAAAGAAGATGAGATGTGAAGAGAATGAAATTGTATAAGCAAAAACTGAACCTTCAGTATACAACTGGAAGCACCGCTGGTAACGGCATAATGGAAATGCCTTCAAGTTCCCCATTTGAGTATGTTCCTCCAAAGCCTAAAAACAGGAGGAAGACATGTACAAAGCCAAACATGACTCCACGTGTAACCCTGGAAGAACTATTATCTGACTCTGCCTCAGACTCTGCTAGTGTTGACGATGATTGGATTCCCGAAAAAGTCAAAATCAAAGGAAATAAGAAAGCAAATTTAGGGTGTTCCTGTAAAGGTCGTCGTGCCAATGGCAATGCAAATGCAGGAAGAATAAATCTGATTGTGGAGATCACTGCAAATGTGTTGTCAGCCAGTGCCACAAACGTCTTAATACGACTCAAGATGTGTTCAGTGAAAATGAATTGGATGGATCTATTAAACTGGATGACCCCACTGAATCAGAGTCTTGCTTCTTTGAGCCACTCAGTGTTGGATCTGCTGATAAAGTTCTGACTGACATTACTGATCTTGGGCAAACAAAGCTGAAGCTGATTCACATCCCACTTCTGACACCACTTTCGTGTTCGTCTTCTAGGTCTGCACGAGTACTTGAGAGTCTTCAAGGTACAACAGAAACTTTATTACATCACTTCAATGCTGGCAGCAAGACAACTCAAAATGGCTGCACACAAAGGACATTTATTGTCACATACACCATTTCTGGTGTAGTGAAATTTGAGTTGCCATTTGCAGCACACCAATAAAAGTAAGACAACCACATTAAAGAAGAATTTAACATAAAACATAAAAACATCCCCCCACAATGGCTCCCACTGTGAGGTTAAGGCAACAAAGTCCAGTCCTTTTCCTCTTGTTCACCCCGTAGTCGGGGCCTATTTGAGGCCTCCACAGTCGCTGCAACGGCGGCCCGATGTATCATGCCCTCTCGCCGGATGATGGAACTCCGACGTCGGAAGAACACTCAGCGGCCTGGAGTGTCTGGAACGGCCGCTTGCTGCCAGAGACCGCGGCTCCCGAAGTTCACAGTCCGCGCTGGTTGGAGCTCCAACACTGGCGATCTCGGCGAAAGATCCCAGGTTCCGCGGTGTTCAAACCCAGCGCCGCCACGGCTGGACGCTCCGCAGCTCCGCGATGTTGGAGTCGGCGGTCTCAGCACTCCGGAGCTTACCACACGGCGACCCAGGTAAGGCATCGCCCGCTCCGCGATGGTGCCGCAGCGCTGCGCCGCCGCCGAAGCTGAAGATCTGTCCGCCCAGTCCCGGCAGGAAACGCCACTCCAGTCCCGTTGGTGGGCCGCGAGGAAGGGGCGAAGAAACGGCTCGGAGAAAAAACGCATCTTCGACCAGGTAGGGACTGAGAAATGCAGTTTCCCCCTTACCCCCCCCCCCCCACCATAAAAAAGATTAGACCTCCAACGAACATTTTAAAATACTAAAAAATAAAAAAATGGGGTGAAAGGACGGACAGCTGCAGGCTGGGCAGCTACACTCGACGGCGCCCCCACCCGCCACACACACACAGGATAAACTATATACTAGACATCTGCCTTTGTCCTGTGCAGCGCCACCTGCTGCACGGGAGGAGCAATGGGGCCTCCCACCCCACACAGTCCACCAAACATCACACTCTTATCATATTTGGCTTGGGCAGCTTACAGCCCAGTGCTATGAATATTGATTTCTCTCACTTCAGGTAGCCCCGACATTCCCTCTCTCTCTATCCCTCCCTCACTCACATCACACTAGCTTTTCGTTTTCACCCAACAAACAGCAACAATTGCCTGTTTCCTTTATCATCGTCACCTTTTTTTGCATCTCTTTCATTCATTGTTCTTTATCTCTACATCATCGTCTATATCTCTCGTTTCCCTTGTCCCTAACTATTCTGAAGAAGAGTCTCGACCCGAAATGTCACGCATTCCTTCTCTCCAGAGAATGCTGCCTGTCCCGCTGAGTTACTCCAGCTTTTTTTGTCTATCTTCCTTTTCTGAAAGTACATCCTATTATTCTGAGGCTGTGCCCTCTAGTTCTAGACTCTCCCTAGAGAACAATGAAGGACCCAGTGGGGGGTGGGGAGGAGGGGGGTGCCGAGAAGAAAGGGGGACCCCGTGTGGGGGGGGGGGGGGGAGAGGAGGTTGCTGAGAACAAGATGGGCTATTGGGGACTGTACTGAATACTTTGTTACTCTGTCGGCACCCTGTACGTGACTGAGATAGATCCCCTCGATGGTAGGGAGGTCAGAGCCGATGATGGACTGGGCAGTGTTTACTACTTTTTGCAGCCTTTTCCGCTCCTGGGCGCTCAAGTTGCCGAACCAAGCCACGATGCAACCGGTCAGCATGCTCTCTACTGTGCACCTGTAGAAGTTCGAGAGAGTCCTCCTTGACATACCGACTCTCCGTGATCTTCTCAGGAAGTAGAGGCGCTGATGTGCTTCTTTATAATTGCATCAGTGTTCTGGGACCAGGAGAGATCTTCAGAGATATGCACACCCAGGAGTTTGAAGCTCTTGACCCTTTCCACCATCGACCCGTTGATTTAAACGGGACTGTGGGTCCCCATCCTACCCCTTCCAAAGTCCACAATCAGTTCCTTGGTTTTGCTGGTGTTGAGAGCCAGGTTATCGTGCTGGCACCATTTGGTCAATCGGTCGATCTCACTTCCATACTCTGACTCGTCTCCATCAGTGATACGTCCCACAACTGTGGTGTCGTCAGCGAACTTGATGATGGAGTTCGCACTATGACCGGCTACGCAGTCATGAGTATAGAATGAGTACAGCAGGGGGCTGAGCACGCAGCCTTGAGGGTGCTCCCGTGCTGATTGTTATCGAGGCTGATACCTTTCCACCAATACGGACAGGCTGTGGTCTGTGAATGAGGAAGTTGAGGATCCAATTGCAGAGGGATGCGCAGAGACCCAGTTCTGAGAGCTTGGTAACCAGCTTGGAGGGGACGATTGTATTAAATGCCGAGCTGTAGTCAATGAATAATAGCCTGACATATGAGATTTTGTTGTCCAAGTGGTCCAGAGCGGAGTGGAGAGCCAGCGAGATCGCATCCACCGTTGATCTGTTGTGGTGGTAAGTGAACTGCAGTGGGTCGAGGTTCTTGTCGAGGTAGGAGTTAATTTGCGCCACGATCAACCTCTCAAAGCACTTCATCACCACAGACGTTAGTGCCACAGGTCGATAGTCATTGAGGCACGTCACCTTGCTCTTCTTGGGCACTGGTATAATTGATGCCCTTTTAAAGCAGGTGGGAACCTCAGACCTCAGGTCGAAAATGTCCGTAAAAACTCCAGCCAGTTGGTCCGCACAGGGTTTTAGAACACGACCGGGTATACCATCAGGGCCATGCGCTTTCCGAGGGTTCACCCCTCTGAAGGATTTTCTGACGTTGACCTCTGTGACTGTGACCCCTTATTCTTACCCCTTATTCTTAAACTGTGGCCCCTGGTTCAGGACTCCCCCAACATCTGGAACATGTTTCCTGCCTCTAGTGTGTCCAAACCCTCAAACATCCACCCAAACAGGGTGGATGTTTGAATAAGAGGCGGTGCTGGTATAATATTGACAGCAGATTTTACAGAGAAGCCTGCAGGATAGAATCGGAAATAAATAACAGAAAATACTGGAAGGAATCTACAAGTCTGTGGTCAGAGAAACAGAGCGAACTTATTTTTAGAGGTAGTCAAAAATGCTGGGGAAACTCAGCAGGTGAGACAGCATCTATGGAGCGAAGGAATAGGTGACGTTTCGGGTCGAGACCCTTCTTCAGACTGATGTGGGGGTGGGGGGGGGGGAAGAAGAAAGGAAGAGGGGGAGACCGTGGGCTGTGGGAGAGCTGGGAAGGGGAGGGGAAGGAGGGAGAAAGCAAGGACTACCTGAAATTGGAGAAGTCAATATTCATACCGCTGGGGTGTAAACTATCCAAGCGAAATATGAGGTGTTGCTCCTCCAATTTGCGTTGGGACTCACTCTGGCCATGGAGGAGGCCCAGGATTCGGAATGGGAGGTGGAGTTGGAGTGCTGGGCCACCGGGAGATCAGGTTGGTTAATGCGGACGGAAATTATTTAATTTCATAAAATTATTGAATTTAATAAAAAATAACTTATTTTGATGATGCAAGGAAGTGCAGATGCTGGGAAAAAAACAGTGGCTCACGAGAGAAATTAAGGATAGTGTTAAAGCCAAGGAAGAGGCATATCAATGGGCCAGAGGAAGCAGCAAACGGGGGGACTGGGAGACATTTAGAACTCAACAGAGGAGGACAAAGGGGTTAATTAAGGGGGTGGGGGGAGAGCATGAAAGAAAACTTGCGGGGAATATAAAAACTGACTGTACAAGCTTCTTTAGATATGTGAAGAGGAAAATATTAGTGAAGACAAATGTCCCTTACAGTCTGACAGGTGGATTGATAATGGAAAACATGGAAGTGGCAGAACAGTTAACCGAGTACTTTGGTTCTGTCTTCACTAAGGAAGACCCAAAAAATACTAGGGGACTGAGGATCTAGTGGGAGGGAGGAAATGAAGTCAGGAAATGGTTTTAGGTAAACTGAACTGAAGGCAGATAAATCCCCAGGGCCTGATGGTCTGCATCCCAGAGTACTGAAGGAGGTGGCCCTAGAAATCGTGGATGCATTGGTGATTATTCTCCAATGTTCTCTCGACTCTGGATCAGTTCCTGTGGACTGGAGGGTAGCCAATGTAACTCCACTTTTTCTGAAAGGAGGGAGAAAACGGGGAATTATAGACCAGTTAGCCTTACATCCGTAGTGGGGAAGATGCTTGTCGATTATTAAAGATGTTATAGCAGCGCATTTGGAAAGCAGTGACGGGATCGGTCAAAGCCAGCATGGATCTATGAACAGGAAATCATGCTTGACTAATCTGTTGGAATTTTTTGAGGATGTAACAAGTTGAATGGATAAGGGAGAGCCAGTGGATGTGGTGTATCTAGACATTGACAAGGTCCCACACGAGACTAGTGTGCAAAATTAGAGCACATGGTATTGGGGGTAGGGTATTGACGTGGATAGAGAACTGGTTGGCAGAAAGGAAGCAAAGAGTAGGAGTGAATGGGTCCTTTTCAGAATGGCAGGCAGTGACTAGTGGAGTGCCGCAAGGCTCGTTGCTGGGACCCCAGTTGTTTACAATATATATTAACGATTTAGATGAGGGAATTAAATGTAACAACTCGAAGTTTGCGGATGGCGCAAAGCTGGGTGGCAGTGTGAGCTGCGAGGAGGATGCTATGAGGCTGCATGGTGACTTGGATAGGTTGGGTGAGTGGGCAGATGCAGTTTAATGTGAATAAATGTGAGGTTATCCACTTTGGTGGCAAGAACAGGAAGGTAGATTATTATCTGAATGGTGTAACAGGAACTGCGGATGCTGGTTTAAACCGAAGATAGACACAAAAAGCTGGAGTAACTCAGTAAGCAGGCAGCACCTCCGGAGAGAAGAATTGGGTGACGTTTCGGGTCGAGACCCTTCTTCAGACTGGTCAGGAGAAAGGGAAACAAGAGATATAGACGGTGATGTGGAGAGATAAAGAACAATGAATGAAAGATATGCAAAAAAGTAACGATGGTAAAGGAAACAGGCTGTTAGCTATTTGTAAGGTGAAAATGAGAAGCTGGTGCGACTTGGGTGGGGGAGGGATAGAGAGAGAAGGAATGCTGGGGTTACCTGAAGTGAGAGAAATCAATATTCAAACCACTGGGCTGTAAGCTGCCCAAGCGAAATATGAGATGCTGTTCCTCCAATTTGCATTTCGCCTCACACTGACAATGGAGGAGACCGAGGACAGAAAGGTCTGTGTGGGAATGGGAAGGAGAATTAAAGTGTCCAGCAACCGGGAGATCAGGTAGGTTCTGTAGATCTGAAAATGTATCTTGTATCTTGTTCAGGCGGGCTGAGCGAAGACTGGGCGATCGTTTCACAGAACACCTTTGCTCAGCCCGCCTGAACCTACCTGATCTCCCGGTTGCTGGACACAGTGTAAGATTAAAGGGGTAGGCCGTTTAGGACTGAGGTGAGGAAAAACGTTTTCACCCAGAGAGTTGTGAATCTACAATTCTCCGCCACTGAAGGCAGTGGAGGCCAATTCACTGGATGTTTTCAAGAGAGTGTTAGATTTCGCTCAAGGGATATGGGGAAAAAGCAGGAACAAGGTACCGATTTTGGATGATCATATTGAATGGCGGTGCTGGCTCGTAGGGCCGAATGGCCCACCCCTGCACCTATTTTCCATGTTTCTATGCTGGAGGAACTCAGCAGGTCAGGCAGCGTTCCTGGAGGGAATGGACAGTTTGGATCGGGATCTACAGCTCGGAGGAAGGGTCTCGACCTGAAATATTGTCTTCCATTCCTCCCACATTGATTACATCAATGATTTGGATGGGAACATACAGGGCAAGATTAGCAAGTTTGCTGATGATACAAAAGTGAGTGATTTTGCAGATAGTGAAGATGGTTGTGAAAGATTGCAGCAGGATCTGGATCGATTGGCCAGGTGGGCAGAGGAATGGTTGATGGAATTTAATACAGAGAAGTGTGAGGTGTTGCATTTTGGGACGTCGACCAAGGGCAGGACCTACAAGTAAATGCTAGGCATCATGGTAGTGTTGTAGAGCAGAGGGATCTAGGAGTACAGGTGCATGGTTCCTTGAAGGTGGAGTCGCAGGTAGATAAGGTGGTCAAAAAGGCTTTTGGCACTTTGGCCTTCATCAGTCAGAGTATTGAGTATAGAAGTTGGGAGGTCATATTGCAGTTGTATAAGACGTTGGTGATACCGCATTTAGAATATTGTGTTCAGTTCTGGGCACCATGTTATGGGAAAGATATTGTCAAGCTTGAAAGGGTTCAGAGAAGATTTACGAGGATGTTGCCAGGACTAGAGGGTGTGAGCTACAGGGAGAGGTTGAGTAGGCTGGGTCTCTATTCCATGGAGTGCAGGAGGATGAGGGGTGATCTTATAGAAGTGTACAAAATCATGAGAGGAATAGATTGGGTAGATGCACAGACTTGCCCAGAGTTGGGAATCGAGGACCAGAGGACATAGGTTTAAGGTGAAGGGGAAAAGATTTAATAGGAATCCGAGGGGTAACTTTTTCACACATAGGGTGGTGGGTGTCAGAGGAGGTAGTTGGAACAAGCTGTCAGAGGAGGTAGTTGAGGCTGGGACTATCCCAGAGTTTAAGAAACAGTTAGACAGGTACATGGATAGGACAGGTTTGGAGGGATATGGACCAAGCGCACGCAAGTGGGACTAGTGTAGCTGGGACGTTGTTGGCCGGTGTGGGTGAGTTGGGCCGAAGGACCTGTTTCCACACTGTATCACTCTGTGACTCTATGAGATGCTGCCTGACTCGCTGGGTTCCTCCAGCACTTTGTTGTTTAACCTATTATTAACTCTGTTTCTGTCTTGACAAATGGTGTCTGATCTGACGAGTACGTTGAGAGTTTTCTGTTTTCGTCGTCCCTTGTCACACCTTATGATGGAAAGGTGATCGTTGATGAAGCAGGTAAACAAGAGACTGCAGGGGGGGTGAGGTCAAACGTAAACTGCCGGAAGAACAGGTTGAGCCATATCTGTGGAGTCAAAGGGATGGGTCGTTGCCATTTCGGGTTGACGCCCCGCGTTGGGACTGTGAGTGAGGAGATACTGTCCTGGCATCAACACCGCGAGTAAAGAGAAAGCTAGGCGTTGTGGAGACAGATGCTGGCAGCCGTTCTCAGCATTCTCCATATCTAGCTCTCTCTTGAAAGCATCCAGTGAACCCGCCTCCACCGCCCTCTGAGGCAGAGAATTCCACTGACACAGAGGGCTCTTAACGATAGCGGAGTCAGGGGATATGGGGAGAAGGCAGGAACGGGGTACTGATTGGGGATGATCAGCCATGATCACATTGAATGGCGGTGCTGGCTCGAAGGGCCGAATGGCCTACTCCTGCGCCTATTGTCTATTGTCAATGGTATGAATATGGAATGTTTCCAATTTCAAGGAACGCACACCTTCGATGTTCCTCTTCCATAAATGCTCACCTGTCTTTTTGTGTCTATCTTCAGTTTAAACGATCATCTGCAGTCCCTTCCTACACAACTGGTTCCCTCCTCTCTTTTGTTCACCTTTTGCCTCTCCCAACAGGTTCAATGATTCACTGGTTTATTTATGTTTAACAAAGAACTGCAGATACTGGAAAAATCGAAGGTAGACAAAAATGCTGTAGAAACTCAGCGGCTGAGGCAGCATCTATGGAGCGAAAGATTGGGGGTGGGGTGGGGGGGGCGGGTCGCGACCCTTCTTCAGACTGATGTGGGGGTGGGTGAAGGGTCTTGACCCGAAACGTCACCTATTCCTTCGCTCCATTGATGCTGACTCACCCGCTGAGTTTCTCCAGCAAATTTTGTCCACCACTGGTTTATTTATTGTCACGTGTACAAAGACACAGCGATAGGCTTGTCCTGCATGCTAAACATCAAATCGTATTATACATCAGTACCATAGATCCTCTTCTGGAACAGCACTCAGATAGTCGCCACATTCCCACGCCATCTTGCAAACTGCCTCCTCTCTGAAAAGTCTGGTCTTGGCTTGGATTGTTAAGGGCTTGGATACACTTGAGGCAGGAAACAAGTTCCCGATGTTGGGGGAGTCCAGAATCAGGGGCCACAGTTTAAGAATAAGGAGTAAGCCATTTAGAACGGAGACGAGGAAACACTTTTTCTCACAGAGAGTGGTGAGTCTGTGGAATTCTCTGCCTCAGAGGGCAGTAGAGGCAGGTTCTCTGGATGCTTTCAAGAGAGATCTAGATAGGGGTCTTAAAAATAGCAGAGTCAGGGGATATGGGGAGAAGGCAGGAACGGGGAACTGATTGGGGATGATCAGCCATGATCACATTGAATGGCAGTGCTGGCTCGAAGGGCCAAATGGCCTACTCCTGCACCTATTGTCTATTGTCTATTGGCCCTGGGAGATCTGCAATTTCTTATTTTCTCCCATTAAGGCCGGGTGTCCTGGAAGCACTGGATCAGTGAAGTAGGCTTCGGCCTGGGTCAGCACCATGCCCTTCAGCCCACCGAGTCAGAGGGTGGTGAAATCTGTGGAATTCATTGCCACAGACGGCTGTGGAGACCATTGGATATTTTTAGGGCAGAGATAGATGGCGCCGGGTGCCCTGGTGGCACAGGATCAGTGAAGTCGGGTTCGGCCTGGCCCAGCACAATGCCGTCGGCTTGCTCCACTGCCGCTCCATGTTTCACCTATCACCTACCAGTTTCCTATTTGTACTGTTGTATACTGTCTGTCTTTCCTCTTGATTCATTGTTTACTTACCCACCACACCACCTCCAGGTCCCTCAGATCGGCCGACTTGGGGTTACTGAACATCCCGTGGTCCAGGCATAAGCTCAGGGGCGACCGCGCCTTTGCGGTTGCAGCTCCTAGACTGTGGAACAGCATCCCTCTTCCCATCAGAACTGCCCCCTCCATCGACTCTTTTAAGTCGAGACTTAAAACTCATCTTTACTCTCAAGCCATTCGACGTCCTCTGAGGGAGGGCTATATGTATGTATTTATGTATGTACTTAATCTATGAACCACTGTTGAATAACGTTAGTACCTCCACCAATGTAAAGCACTTTGGTCAATGAGAGTTGTTTTTTAAATGTGCTATAGATATAAAAGTGACTTGATTGTTCATGTTGATGTGATCGGAGCAGAATTTCATTGTCCTATCTGGGACACATGACAATAAAACTCTCTTGACTCTTGACTTGAATTAGGCCATGTGACCTATTAAGTCTACTCCGCCATTCAATCATGGCTTATCTATCTCTCTCCCTCCTAACCCCATTCTCCTGCCTTCTCCCCATAACCCTTGACACCCGTACTGATCAAGAATCTATCTATCTCTGCCTTAAAAATATCCATTGGTCTCCACAGACGTCTGTGGCAATGAATTCCACAGATTCACCACCCTCTGACTCGGTGGGCTGAAGCGCCTGTTTCCACGCTGTATCTCTGAACTGAACTAGTCCTGTAACCAAAGATGGACACAAAAAGCTGGAGTAACTCAGCGGGACAGGCAGCACCTCTGGAGAGAAGGAATGGGTGAGGTTTCAGGTCGGGACCCTTCTTCAGACTGGTTGGGAAACGAGAGATATAGACGGTGATGTGGAGAAATAAAGAACAATTAATGAAAGATATGCAAAAAAGTAATGATGATAAAGGAAACAGGGCATTGTTAGCTGTTTGTTGGGTGAGAACGAGAAGCTAGTGGGACGGGTGGGGGAGGGATAGAGAGAGAGGGAATGCCAGGGTTAGACACAAAAAGCTGGAGTAACATCTCTGGACAGAAGGAATGGGTGACGTTTCGGGTCGAGTCCCTTCTTCAGACACCGGGGTTCAGAATGCCAGGGTTACTTGAAATGAGAGAAATCAATATTCATACCACTGAGCTGTAAGCTGCCCAAGCGAAATATGAGATGCTGTTCCTCCAATTTGCGTGGAGCCTCACTGACAATGGAGGAGACCTAGGACAGAAAGGTCAGTGTGAATTAAAGTTTTTAGCAACCGGGAGATCAGGTAGGTTCTCTAACTTCAAGTAACTAATTTGAGGAAGGACATTCTTGCTATTGTGGGAGTGCAGTGTAGGTTCACCAGAAAGACTGGATAGACTCGGCTTGTACTCGCTAGAATTTAGAAGATTGAGGGGGATCTTATAGAAACTTACAAAATTCTTAAGGGGTTGGAAAGGCTAGATGCAGGAAGATTGTTCCCGATGTTGGGAAAGTCCAGAACAAAGGGTCACAGTTTAAGGATAAGGGGGAAGTCTTTTAGGACCGAGATGAGAAAAACATTTTTCACACAGAGATTGGTGAATCTGTGGAATTCTCTGCCACAGAAGGTAGTTGAGGCCAGTTCATTGGCTATATTTAAGAGGGAGTTAGATGTGGCCCTTGTGGCTAAAGGGATCAGGGGGTATGGAGAGAAGGCAGGTACGGGATACTGAGTTGGATGATCATCCATGATCATATTGAATGGCGGTGCAGGCTCCAAGGGCCAAATGGCCTACTCCTGCACCTATTTTCTATGTTTCTATGTTATTTCCCGGGATGGTGGGAATGTCATATGCTGAGAGAGTGGAGAGACTGGGCTTGTATTCACTGGAATTTAGAAGGATGAGAGGGAATCTTATAGAAACATACAATTATTAAGGGATTGGACACGCGAGATGCAAATATCATGTTCCCAACGTTGGGGGAGTCCAGAACCAGGGGCCACAGTTTAAGAATAAGGGGTAAGCCATTTAGAACGGAGACGAGGAAACACTTTTTCACACAGAGAGTTGTGAATCTGTGGAATTCTCTGCCTCAGAGGGCGGTGGAGGCCGGTTCACTGGATGCATTCAAAAGAGAATTAGATAGAATAGAAGGGAGGAACAGGGTACTTACTGATTGTGGATGATCAGCCATGATCACAGTGAATGGCGGTGCTGGCTCGAAGGGCCAAATGGCCAATCCTGCACCTGTTGTCTATGTATCTATTTATTCCCTCTCTATCCCTCACCCACCCAAGTTGCACCGACGTGGGTTTTCTCCGAGATCTTCGGTTTCCTCCCAAACTCCAAAGTCATACATGTTTGTAGGTTAATTGATTTGGTATAAATGTAAATTGTCCCTAGTGTGTGTCGGATAGTGCTGGGATTGCTGGTTCGTGCGGACTCAGTGGGCCAAAGGGCCTGTTTCCGCGCTGTGTTTCTAAACTAAACTAAGATGTTGCCTGACGCGCTGAGTTGCTCCAGCACTTTGCGTCCTTTTGTGTAAACCAGTATTTGCAGTTCCTTGTTTCTACATCTGGTTTAACAGCATTAGAGAGTTACCACCAACATTATCTGTTGACAAAATTGAGAAAAACTATGCTTAAAAGATGTCAGGCGTAAACAAAAGCAAGGTGGTTGTGATTGTTGGTATTCATTCATCCCAGCCCCAGGTGCAATAACGTTCAACTGATACAAGTACTTGGAGCGCAGGAGGATGAGGGAAGATCTTATAGAGGTGTATAAAATCATGAGAGGAATAGATCGGGTTGATGCACAGAGTCTCTTGCCCAGAGTAGGGGAATCGAGGACCAGAGGACATAGGTTCAAGATGAAGGGCAACAGATTTAATAGGAATCTGAGGGGTAACTTTTTCACACAAAGGTTGGTGGATATAGGGAACAAGCTGCCGGAGGAGGTAGCTGAGGCAGGGACTAATCCAATGTTTACGAAACAGTAAAAGCCCTGTCCCACGGTACGAGTTTATTCCAAAAGTTCTCCTGAGTTTGCCCTGATTCGACCTCGGAGATTTACGGTAATGGCCACTCGTCGGTACTCGAGGCTCTCGTGGACATTGATCAACATGTTGAAAAATCTTCACGAGTCTTCCCGTGCTTACCTGCCGTTAGCGAGTCTTCCCGGGTACCTGCCGTTAGCGCTAAGAGACGTCCCCGAGCTCCGACGTACCCGCTACGTTCATTCTCCGTGCTTACCACGATTTGATTTTTTTTAAACTCGGGAGAGCTCTTGGAATGAACTCGTACTGTGGGACAGGGCTTTTAGACAGATACATGAATAGGACAGCTTTGGAGGGATATGGACAGGTAGTTCTAGTATAGATGGGACATATTGGCTGATGTGGGCAAGTTGGGCTGAAGGGCCTGTTTCCACGCTGTATCACTCTATGACTCTTAAGTATAATGAGTAAATGTCTCCCAGCAGGATTGTAGCAAATGGCAACGGTGGATCTGTGAAAACATTCTATTACGATCACTTAACCTCAGTTTCAAGTACCATTTTCAATCTTTATGGTACTTTGAACGAACATTTTTGAATTCAGAAGCATATCAATGAAACCTTGAGGTTTGTTAATTGGAAAGTAGGTTGGCCCATCGGTGGTGATTGGCTTGAGTGTGACTTTTGTTAGAATTTTTAATTTTGACTCCACTAAATGTCCAGTGAAAACCAGATTGTTTTGCTACCATATGTTTTCAAGAAAGAGTTAGATTTAGCTCTTAGGGCTAAGGGGATCGAGGGATATGGGGGAAAAAGCCAGAACGGTGTACTGATTGTGGATGATCAACCATGATCATATTGAAGGGCCGAAGGGTCGAATGGCCGAATGGGCCGAATTCGGTCGAATGGCCGAATGGCCTACTCC
Source organism: Malacoraja senta (assembly GCA_038087875.1). NCBI lineage: Eukaryota > Metazoa > Chordata > Chondrichthyes > Rajiformes > Rajidae > Malacoraja > Malacoraja senta. The sequence continues at coordinate 151,933 of JAXLNO010000226.1, read as the reverse complement.
TGCACCTATTGTCTATGTTTATAACTTACTGCCAAGTCATTGGATGCCCTTTCTAAATGATTTATAACATACTTTGTTTATGTAACTATATTTCCCCATGAATGTATATTTGTTAATTTTTAAATAATTACCTGAAGTGTTGACAGGCAAAAATGCTGTAGAAACTCAGCAGGTGAGGCAGCATCTACGGAGCGAAGGCATAGGTGACGTTTCGGGTCGAGACCCTTCTTCAGACTGAGTTTTGACTCAAGTGTTTGACTCCAGTGTTGACTCAAGTGACAGAGTGTTGACTTTGTTATTTTTCACAAAGACCTGGACTCTGTTCTGTATTTCAAATTGTGAAAGGAACAGTTTTTTTTCCTTTTTCTAAGCATAGTATTTCAAATAGGTCTGTTATCTTTCAGCTACATTCATATTGCTTCTTTCATATGATGCTCATCCAAAACAAAATATGCCACATTAGGTTGCTTCAATTCTTAATCTATTGAATTTGTATAAATAATTCATCAACCTGTTCAAAGCTGCATTTGATTAATTAATGATAATAGCTACTAATTAATTCTCTTTTTTAAACTGAACTAGATGCCATAACCTAATTTATTTCCTCCTTGTTTATTGCATCCAAAGAGAAAATCTATTTGGATATGAAGATGTGAAATGGCTGTTAAGTGTGTATATACCTGCTACTTGAGACTCAGTGTCTTTACTCGGGGTCAACAAGTTAGGTATGAGTTCAAAATGTATAGGAAAGAACTGCAGATGCTGGTTTAAATCGAAGTTAGGCACAAAATGCTGGAGTAACTCAGCATCTCTGGAGAGAAGTAATGGTTGACTTTTCAGGTCGAGACTCTTCTTCGGACTCTTCAGATTCTTCAGTCTGAAGAAGGGCCTCAACTCGAAACGTCACTACATCAATCAATATTCATACCACTGGGCTGTAAGCTGCCCAAGCGAAATATGAGATGCTGTCCCTCCAATTTGCGTTTAGCCTCACTCTGACAATGGAGGAGGCCTAGGACAGAAAGGTCTGTGTGGGAATGGGAAGGAGAATTAAAGTGTTTAGCAACCGGGAGATCAGGAGATTGGCGAGACCAAACGTAGACTGGGCGATCCTGAACACCTTCGCTTCGCCTGAACCAACCTGATCTCCCGGTTGTTTCCCTCATCCCTAACCAGTGGGGGTGCCGTTGAGTATGGCTGCCCAGCCTGCAGCTGTCCGTCTTTTCAACCTTAAAAAAAATTTTTTTTTAGTATGTTAACAAGTTCTTTGGAGGTCTAATCATTTTTATGGTGGGCGGGGAGGGGGGGAGGAAACTGCATTTTTCAGTCCCTACCTGGTCAGAGATACGGCTTTTCTCCGAGCCGTATCTTCGCCCCCTTCCTTGCGGCCTACTAACGGGACTTGAGCGGCGTTTCCTGCTGGGACCTTTCAGAACTTCAGCTTCGGCAGCGGCGCAGCGCTGAGGCACCATCGCGGAGCGGGCGATGCCTTGCCCGGGTAAGTGGAGTGCTGAGACCGCCGACTCCAACATCGCGGAGCTGCGGAGTGTGCGTAGAGTCCAGCTGCGGCGGCGCTGGGTTTGAACACCGCGGAGCCTGGGATCTCTCGCCGAGATCGCCAGTGTCGGAGCTCCGGCCAGCACAGCCTGTGGACTTCGGGAGCCGCAGTCTCTGGCAGCAAGCGGCCGTTCCAGACACTCCAGGCCGCTAAAAGTGTTCTCCCGACGGCGGAATTCCATCATCCGGCGAGAGGGCCTGAAACATCGGGCCACCGTTGCGGTGACTGCAGAGGCCTCAAATAGGCAACGACTGCGGGGAAACAAGAGGAAAAGGACTGGACTTTGTTTCACAGTGGGAACCATTGTGGGGGCATGTTTTTATGTTTTATGTTAAATTCTTCTTTAATGTGATGTCTTACTTTTAATGGTGTGCTGCAAATGGCAACTCATATTTCACTACACCAGAAATGGTGTATGTGACAATAAATGTCCTGTGTCCTTTGTCTGAAGAAGGTAGCAATGTCACAAAATGTTGAGATTTAAAAAATCAAGTCTGCAATTTATCCCATCAGATCAAGCATAAAATGAAGTTTAATTTGACACCTAATTCACTTTCATATCTTCAGTATTAAAAAGGTTATGGCCATTTTCATACTCGGAAATTAGCATCTTGTTTCCTATTGCTTTTCCATTGACTTAACTCAAAAGCTGTGATCAAGGACAGTCAAAAGCCCATAACTTTCTTAAAAATTAAGAGAACTGAATGAAATGTTCAGTTATTATAGATTGAAGCATTCTGAAACAAATATGAAACAATCTTACTTGGATGACCTGAAATTAAAGCATATAATTAGTTAGTTACGTAATTGTAGCTAATTACAAAATTCAATTACTAGATCTAAACATCTATCCATTTTTTAAGAAAAGGTTAACATTTTTAAATAGCCTAAGTGTCCAAATAACATTCACACAAGAATTCACAATATAACATGATTTTTAAATCTCATTGTCATGAATTTATAGGCCAAATGGAAGGAATTTAGTGTTTAATTTCCGTAAATTAATGGCCATTTAAATCATCTTGCGAGTGAGATTTTGTGGAACGCGATCGATTGGAACGTTGCTGTGAATCTAAACCCCATATCGGCAGGAAAAAACACTGTCGGTTCGTATGGGGCCTAAATCACCTTTTCGCAACGTGAAATGTTGATTAAAGGCATCCTAAGAAGCAAGTTTATATGTAAAAATAAACGGCGTACCTTGCTTTGTCCCGTACGTGAGATCCGTCCCGTGGTCGGCGTTGACGGCTTTAGAAGACGATTTTTATTTTACTCCTATTAAATTATCCAGCACTATTTTTAAAAAACTTGGTAAAACGGATGTCAGAGCGATTTTTCTTCAGCAACTAAGCAGCCTGACAAAGATCGATTTCAACAGGCTGGAGAAAACGGCATTTTAAACCCGCCTCCCTCTCAAAGGCGCACACGGCCAGTGACAGAACTGCAGCGCCGCTGAAAGTAAGTTTTCTAACATACCTAAAGAAGGGTCTCGATCCAAAACATCTCCCATTCCTTCTCTCCAGAGATGCTGCCTGAGTTACTCCAGCTTTTTGTGTCTACGGTGTAAACCAGCATCTGCAGTTCCTTCCTACACTGTACAGTTCTACGTTCTGCCTGTCCCGCACGCTGAGTTACTCCAGCATTCTGTGTCTATGTATGAGTTGTAAGTTGTACTCTGGAAACCTGAGCATAATTTTGTGACTGATTTAAGCAGTATTGAGGATTTCTTGCATTATCTTGGGGTGTATTGATTCAATTCAATTCAATTTTATTTGTCTTTTGGACAAATTTGTCATTTGGACCCCTTGAGGTCCAAACGAAATGTCGTTTCTGCAGCCATACAATACAAAACGAAGAAGACCCGAGACACAACACAATTTACACATACATCCATCACAACGCTGTGATGGAAGGCAAAAAAAAACTTATCTCTCCACTGCACTCCCCCCCCCGATGTCAGAGTCAAAGTCAAAGCCCCCGGCGGGCGATGGTGATTATCCCTGCGGCCATTAAAGCCACGCCGGGTGATGCAAGGTCGCGCACCGGGTCTTGGTGTTAGAGCCCCGGCGCGCGCCCGCAAAGTTCGGCGGCCATTCCAAGCCGCGCGGGGGGATAAAGCCCCGCTCCAGGTGCTCTTCAACCCCGCAACTCGGGCGGGAGAAGTCGCCGCTGCGGAAGCCCCGAAAAGCGGTCTCCCACCAGGGGACCCGCGGGCTTCCAGTGTTGCCGTCCGCCAGACCCGCGGTTGTAGCCTCCGAATCTCCGGCGGTCGGGTCGCAGCAGCGCTCCACCACAGCTCCACCCGCTCCGGACTCGGCCAGCCCCGTGACGGTGAGTAGTCCGCAGCACCACAACTGGAGCCCCAGGTCGCTCCTGCTGGAGGCCGCTCCACGTTGCCCAGCCCCAACGACAACGGAGACCCGACAAAGAAAAGGTCGGGTCTCCCGTGCAGGGGAAAGATTTCAAAGTTTCCCCCTCCCACCCCCACCCCCACCCCCCCACACACATACCCCGACAAAAAAATAATAAAAACTACACAAAAACGAGACAAAAATAATAAAAAAGACAGACGGACTGCAGAGGCCGCTGCTGACGAGAGTCGCGCCGCCCACCGATGTTGGAAAGAAATAGAAAAAATACAAAAACTAAATAATATACAGTGGTGCGGCGGGTAGACCCCTGCCTCACAGCGCCAGGGACCCGTGTTCAATCCTGACCTTGGCTTCTGTCTGCAGAGTTTGCACGTTCTCCCCGCATCTCCGTGGGTTTCCTCTGGGTGCTCTGGATTCCTCCCATATCCTAAAGACGTACGGGTTTGTAGATGAATCGGCCTAAATTGCCCCAAGTTTGTAGGGAGTGGATGAGAAAGTGGGAATAGATAGAAGCAGTATGAACGGGTGATTGTTGGTCGTCATTGATTTGGTGGCCCATAGGGCCTGTTTTAATGCTATATCTCTGAAATAAACGGAACCCTCAAGACTTGACATATTAATTTACATTATCTCAGATATACTGCAATGGAGCCAATCGTTGTGCAAATGTACATATGCAGATGCCTTGGTTTTGGAGGCATTGTTTTGTTTTCAATTATTATCATTGTCACGTGTACCGAGGTACAGTGAAAACCTTTGTATTGGGCATGCTATCCAAACAGATCAGATATACCACACATAAACACTATCAAGTCAAACTCAAGTACGACAGAGCAAAGGGAAGATACAGAGTGTAGAATATAGCTCTCAGCATTGTAGCGCACCAGTTCCAGAGACAAAGTCCAATGTCCGCAATGGGGTAGAGGTGAATCGGACAGTACCCTAGCTTATGGAAGGACCATTCAGAAGACTGATAACAGAGGGGAAGAAGCTGTTCCTGAGTCTGGTGGTGCGCGCTTTCAAGCTTCTATACCTTCTGCCGGACGGGAGCGGGGAGAAGAAGGAATGACCGGGGTGGCGCAAGTCTTTGATGTAGGTTGCTTTCCCGAGATAGCGTGAGGTGTAGACGGAGTCGACGGTGGGAAGTCTGGTCTGGGTGACGGCTACATCTACAACTCTCTGCGATTTCTTGGCCGTCTTCCCAAACCAAACTGTAATGCAATTCAACGGCAGGCTATATTTTTTCTACCACTTGTGCACCCATGACTGTGTGGTCATGTACAGTGTCAACATTGTCTTTATGTTTGGGGGTGATAACGTTGACGTCAGCTGCATGAACAACAATGACGAGACTCGGTACATAAAAGAGATCACGAACCTTGTGGCATGATGACGGATAAACGACCTTACCCTTAATGTCGGCTAAAATGAAAGAGTTGTTTGTTGATGTAACGGGGGAGGTGAGTGGTCATATATGACGCACCCCAGTCCTCATCAATATAGCTGCTGTAGAGAAGGTGGACAGCTTCACATTCCTAGATGTCTATATCACCAGCAACTTAACCTAGTCCTTCAACACTGGTGTGATCCAGAAAGCCGATCAACATGTTTACTTTCCTCGGTGTCTGAGTAGATTCGTCATAATCACAAGGATTCCCTTGAACTTCTACAGATGTGCTATGGAAAGTATTTTCACTGGATGCATCTCAGCCTCGATGGTAACTGCACTGCTCCTGAACCTGCAGAGAGTGGTGAACACGGCCCAGTCCATCACCGGTTCCTCAATTCCTTGTACACTGGAGTTTAGAATGACGAAAGGGAATCTCATTGAAACATGTAAGATTGTTAAGGGTTTGCACACGCTAGAGGCAGAAAACATGTTCCCGATGTTGAGGGAGTCCAGAACCAGGGGCCACAGTTGAAGAATAAGGGGTAAGCCATTTAGAACGGGGACGAGGAAACACTTTTTCTCACAGAGAGTTGTGACTATGTGGAATTCTCTGTTTCAGAGGGCGGTGGAGGCCAGTTCTCTGGATGCTTTCAAGAGAGAGCTAGATAGGGCTATTAAAGATAGCGGAAACACTTTTTCACACAGAGAGTGGTGAGTCTGTGGAATTCTCTGCCTCAGAGGGCGGTGGAGGCCAGTACTCTGGATACTTTCAAGAGAGAGCTAGATAGGGCTCCTAAAGATAGCAGAGTCAAGGGATATGGGGAGAAGGCAGGAACGGGGTACTGATTGGGGATGATCAGCCATGATCACATTGAATGGTGGTGCTGGCTCGAAGGGCCAAATGGCCTACTCCTGCACCTATTGTCTATTGTCTAATCCAGTCCATCCTATGTTTCATCAGGAAGGCTGGAAGTATTGTCAAGGATGCCTTCTTCTTCTTCTTCTTCTTCTTCTTCTTCTTCTTCTTCTTCTTCTTGCGTGTGGCGTGCACATCCTAAAGTTGTAAGACAACTTGTTCTGTTTGATCTTCTGTTTGTGCACGCCAGGTTGATTGCATTCGTTGAAACAGGGTGGACCACGTGAAGGATGCAATCTCCCACCCCAAGGATGCCCATTCCTCTGACATTCCCTTTTCCCGTCTATCTTCTAAGAGAGAAGCTCCAGGGGTGGAAAAGCCAGGATAGTTTAGTTCTAGTTTTCTCAGTGGCGCAGGCAGCATCGCTGGAGAACATGGATTGCCAATGTTTTGGGTTGGAGCACGAAACATCACCCATTAGACTTTATAAAGCGTGGGAACAGGCCCTTTGACCCACTGAGACCATGCTGACCAGCAATCACATCGTACACTCGCACTACCCTACACACTGGGGATAGTTTACAGTTTACAGAAGCCATTTATCCCTATAAATCTGCACGTCTTTGGAGTGTGGGAGGAAACTGGAGCACCCGGAGAAAACCCATGCGGTCACAGGGAGAATGAGGGAGAGAACATTCTTGCTATTGAGGGAGTGCAGCGTAGGTTTACAAGGTTAATTCCCGGGATGGCGGGACTGTCATATACTGAGAGAATGGAGCGGCTGGGATTGCATTCTCGAGTTTAGAAGGATGAGAGGGAATCTTATTGAAACGTATATGATTATTAAGGGTTTGGACATGCTACAGGCAGGAAACATGTTCCCAATGTTGGGGGAGTCCAGAACCAGGGGCCACAGTTTAAGAATAAGGGGTAAGCCATTTAGAATGGAGACGAGGAAACACTTTTTCACACAGAGAGTGGTGAGTCTGTGGAATTCTCTGCCTCAGAGGGCGGTGGAGGCCAGTTCTCTGGATACTTTCAAGAGAGAGCTAGATAGGGCTCCTAAAGATAGCGGAGTCAAGGGATATGGGGAGAAGGCAGGAACGGGGTACTGATTGGGGATGATCAGCCATGATCACATTGAATGTCGGTGCTGGCTCGAAGGGCCAAATGGCCTACTCCTGCACCTATTGTCTATAATGTACAAACTCTGTACATTTAGCACTTGTAATCAGGATCAAAACTGGGTATCTGGTGCTGGAAGGCAGCAACTCTACCATTGGGAGAACGTACAAACTCTGTACAGACAGCACACCTATCCACAAACTGCTGAGATGCTGCCTGACTCGCTAAGTTACTCCAGCACATTGTGCCTTTGTCTGTAAACCAGCATTTGCAGTTCCAAGTGTCTAACTAAGGAGACGTTGGATCAGACGATTTAAAAATATGGTAGAGATGAAGAATGAATTCCAGAGCTCAGATACTTGGCAGTTAAGGAGGAAATAAGAACAAAAGAGGCAGTGAAAATGTGCCACTTCTCTCTGAAGTCAAATAAATAGCAAAGTTCATTGATGGTTGCATAACATTCAACTTAAATTTCTCAGATAGTGAAGAAACACCTGCCTGCTTGCAACAAAGTTTACACAGCATCTGACGGACTGATTGGTACTTAGATACTCGGTGCCAGGCAATAATCACCTTCAACATAGAAAATAGGTGCAGGAGTAGGCCATTCGGCCCTTCAAGCCATCACCGCCATTCAATGTGATCACGGCTGATCATCCAAAATCAGTACCCCGTTCCTGCCTTCTCCCCATATCCCTGGATTCCATTAGCCCCAAGAGCTATATCTAACTCTCTCTTGAATACATCAGCCCGAATGGTTCATGAAGATGAAAGACCAGCCACGCCTGCCATGCATTGACATTACCATCACCACATCACCATTTTCTGAATTACTATTTATCAGATTAGCACCCCAATGGATATTTTTAAAGCAGAGATACATAGCTTATTCATTAGTACCGGTGTCAGGCGTTATGGGAAGAAGGCAGGAGAATGGGGTTAGGAGGGAGAGATAGATCAGTCATGATTGAACGGCGATGTAGACTTGATGGGCTGAATGGTCTAACTACACTCATATAATAAAACAAAGCAGTTCAGAGGCTGGGCATACATAGAACTGAGCATACTTCTGAGTTAAACACAGGAATAGGTCTGTCAACTCACAATGTCCGTGCAGAAAATGATGCCAAATTATATTAAAGGTAGACACAAAATGCTGGAATAATTCAGCGGGTCAGACAGCATCTCTGGGGAAAAGGGATAGGAAATAGACCCGCTGAGTTACTCCAGTGTGTCTTTGCTTTTGCGGGTGCAGCACCTAGACTATGGAACAGCATCCCTCTTCCCATCAGAACTGCCCCCTCCATCAACTCTTTTAAGTCTAGACTTAAAACTTATTTCTACTCACAAACGTTTCTTGGGGTTCTCTGAGGGAGCGCTGTATGTATGTATTTATGTATGTATTGTTAGATCTATGCGCGTTAGTACCTGCACTGATGTAAAGCACTTTGGTCAACGAGAGTTGTTTTTAAATGTGCTATAGAAATGGGGGGACTATGTATAAACACTGCTGTCATTTCTACATGGTGAAACCAAAATTTATAAAAATGGCCTTTAATAAAATCTGTCAATGTGCACTTTAACCACATGTGATTTTTTTCTATTACAAATCTCAAATTGTGGTGTACAGAGGCAAATAAATAAATGATGGGTCTTTGTCCCAAACATTATGGAGGGCACTCATGCTCAACAACCGAAGCAGCTTGCAATTGAATGGTCCTGTCCGAATTGTCACCTATCCATGTTCTCCACAGATGCTGCCTGACCCGCTGAGTTACTCCAGCACTCTGAAACGTCACCTATCCATGTTCTCCACAGATGCTGCCTGACCCGCTGAGTTACTCCAGCACTCTGTGAAACGTCACCTATCCATGTTCTCCACAGATGCTGCCTGACCCGCTGAGTTACTCCAGCACTCTGTGAAACGTCACCTATCCATGTTCTCCACAGATGCTGCCTGACCCGCTGAGTTACTCCAGCACTCTGTGAAACGTCACCTATCCATGTTCTCCACAGATGCTGCCTGACACGCTAGGTTACTCCAGCACTTTGTACCTAGTTCTGTAAACCAGCATCTGCAGTTCCTTGTTTCTACAGCACACCGGTTTTGTTTTTATGCACACCTGATGCTGCTAATTATCTTCTACAGTCTTCACTGTTTGGCAGTGATCGTAAAATAAGGGTTTTAACAGAAAATATTACTGAATTCAAGTGGGATTTGGCTGAAGGAAATTAATTAATGTCATTCCATTCGTTCGTGAAACAACTCGTAAACAGTTTCATTCAATGATACATACAAATTAAATCTTAGAGTCAATAGACAATAGGTGCAGGAGTAGGCCATTCAGCCCTTCGAGCCAGCACCACCATTCAATGTGATCATGGCTGATCATCCCCAATCAGTACCCCGTTCCTGCCTTCTCCCCATATCCCCTGACTCCGCTATCTTTAAGAGCCCTATCTAGCTCTCTCTTGAAAGTATCCAGAGAACCGGCCTCCACCGCCCTCTGAGGCAGAAAATTCCACAGACTCACAACTCTCTGTGAGTCATAGAGTGATTACAGCATGGAAACAAGCCCCTTTGTCCCAACTGACCCACACCGGCCAAGATGTCCCATCTATACTAGTCCCACCTGCCTGTGTTTGGTCCAAAACCCTTTTTCCATGAGTAGTAGCTCTACTCAATAACCAAAAATCTGTAGCCTCCTTTTGCTCTGGTATTTTTATTTAATTCACATGTTTAATCGATAATGTTTTATCATTAATGTTTTATTATTATTAATGTTTAGTGTTTTCTGAGTCATTCGTAACTTGTCATGTTGTCACTTGCGGGCGGAGCACCAAGGCAATATCCTTGTATGTGAATACTTGGCCAGTAAACTTATTCATTCAAATCTGTTCTATACATGTACCTGTCTAACTGTTGATTAAACGTTGGGATAGTCCCAGCCTCAACTACCTCCTCTGGCAGCTTGTTCCATACACCCACCACCTCTCTGTTACACCCTCAGATCCCCATTAAATCTTTTCCCCTTCATCTGAAACCTATGTGTTCTGATCCTCGACTTACCTACTCTAGGCAAGAAACTTTTTGCATCTACCTGTTTAAGAAAGAACTGCAGATGCTGGAAAAAATCGAAGGTAGACAAAAATGCTGGCGACTCTCTGTGTGCTGTTCCAGAAGAGGATCTGTGGTACTGATGTATAATCCGATTTGAGGTTTAGCATTCAGGACAAGCCTCTCACTCTTGGTTTAGTTATCGTGACAATAACTAAACCAGTGGTGGACCAAAATGCTGGAGAAACTCGGCGGGTGAGGCAGCATCTATGGAGCGAAGGAATAGGTGACGTGTCGGGTCGAGACCCTTTTTCAGATTGATGTGGGGGTGGGTATGGAGAGAAGGCAGGTACGGGATACTGAGAGGGTATGGAGAGAAGGCAGGTATGGGATACTGAGTTGGATGATCAGCCATGATCATATTGAATGGCGGTGCAGGCTCGAAGGGCCGAATGGCCTACTCCTGCAACTATTTTCTATGTATCTATGTATCTACCCCCCCCACCCCCACATCAGTCTGAAGAAGGGTCGCGACCCGCCCCCCCTGCCTCACTCCCACAAGGGTCTCGACCCGAAACGTCACCTATTCCTTCGCTCCATAGATGCTGCCTCATCCGCTGTGTTTCTCCAGCATTTTTGTCTACCTTTGTGCATCTACCCGTTCCGTTCCTCTCATGATGTTATAAATGCCCTATATCAAAGTGTAATGCTTGGCAGCTGTTTACCACAGAGATGAACAACATCTGTGTCCACAGCCACTGTACTGTAAAGCTGTTTGTCAAAAATCCACTAGGGATTAACAAACACATTGATCCTGTGAATTACTGAAAAACATCTTAATTTCCCCTTTGCTGATGCTGCCAAGAGGCATAGTTCATGTTTAACAAGCGTAATTAGAGTAATTAGGCAGCTAAAGTGGGTTCACCAGGTTAATTCCCGGGATGGCGGGACTGTCATACGCTGAGAGAATGGAGCGGCTGGGCTTGTACACTCTGGAGTTTAGAAGGATGAGAGGGAATCTTATTGTAACGTATAAGATTATTAAGGGTTTGGACACGCTAGAGGCAGGAAACATGTTCCCGATGTTGGGGGAGTCCAGAACCAGGGGCCACAGTTTAAGAATAAGGGGTAAGCCATTTAAAACGGAGACAAGGAAACACTTTTTCACATAGAGAGTGGTGAGTCTGTGGAATTCTCTGCCTCAGAGGGTGGTGGAGGCCAGTTCTCTGGATACTTTCAAGAGAGAGCTAGATAGGGCACTTAAAAATAGCGGTCTGGGGATATGGGGAGAAGGCAGGAACGGGGTACTGATTGGGGATGATCAGCCAAGATCACATTGAATGACGGTGCAGGCTCGAAGAGCCGTATGGCCTATTCCTGCACCTATTGTCTATTGTCTATTATAGGAGCAGAATTAGGCCATTTGGCCCATCGCATCTACTCCACCATTCAATCATGGCTGATCTGTCTTTCCCTCTCAACGGCATTTTCCTGCCTTCTCCCCATAATCCCCAACACCAGTACTGATCAAAGAGAGAGTAGATTGAAGGTCTTCTCGGGGTGGAAATGTTAAATACAAGAGGGTCCCTATGACACTGTATGACTCTAGGTATGACAGGGAAGGACATTTTAAAGGAGGTTTAAAAGGGACGGTTTGTTTTGTTCAGAGTGGTCGGTGCCTGGTGTGTACTGCTTGGTGAGATGCAAGCTGTTCCGATAGCAACGTTTAAGAGACATTTAGACAGATACAGAAACAGACAGGGAATGGAGAGATATTGAATTGAATTTCTTTATTTGGCATTCAAAAACAATTGTGAACCAAATTTCGTTAACATGCAGTCCTGATAGTAAAAAAGCAACAAAACACACAATTAAACACAAACATCCATCACAGTCTCTCCTCCAGGTACATCCTCACTGTGATGGAAGGTAAAAAAAAGTCTTTTGCTTCTTGTCCCGCGGTCAGGCAGTCAAACTGCTGCGTCGAGGCGATCGAGGCTCCCGATATTGAAGCCCCCGCCGGATGATGGAAGATCCTGCGGCCCATTGCACATACAGCTCGTAATGGTATTGATTTAAATTGGCATCATGGTCGGTACAGACATTGTGGGCCGAAGGGCCTGACCCAGTGCTGCCCTACTTTATCTACAATGCTCTAATAGGATCATAAATTATAGGAGCAGAATTAGGCCATTTGTCCCATCAAGCCTACTCTGCCATTCAATCGTGGCTGATCTATCTCTCCCTTCTAACCCCATTCTCCTGCCTTCTCCCCATAACCCCTGACACCAGTACTAATCTTTACAGGGGAACATGATGTCTGTTCCTTTTATATTTTCGCTAATTATATTTTTAATCTGAAGTTTGTAGACTCTCGGGAAGCTCATAATGGTAGATCGTTCACACTTGTGTAGGAATCAACTGCAGATGCTGGTTTAAACCGAAGATAGACACAAAATGCTGGAGTAACTCAGCGGGTCAGGCAGCATCTCTGGAGAGAAGGAATGGGTGACGATTTGGGTCAAGACCCTTCTTCAGACAGGTCTCTCCAGAGATGCTGCCTGTCCCGCTGAGTTATTCCCGCATTTTGTGCCCGTCTTTCACACAGGGAGAATAATTCATGGCAAAGCCAGTTAGTTGAGACATAAGAACGATGATCCTTGAGCAAATGAATTTACAATTTGCAGCGTAGGAAGGAACTGCAGATGCTGGTTTAAACCAAAGATGGACACAGAGAGAGAACCTCTTCAAAGTAGGCGTACGGTATGAGTAGAGTATTAGGTATGGCATGCCTACTTTGAAGAAGTTCTCCTCCTCTCTTCAACAATAGACAATAGGTGCAAGAGTAGGCCATTTGGCCCTTCGAGCCAGCACCACCATTCAATGTGATCATGACTCATCATCCCCAATCAGTACCCCGTTCCTGCCTTCTCCCCATATCTGCTGACGCCGCTATTTTTAAGAGCCCTATCCAACTCTCTCTTGAAAGCATCCAGAGAATCTGCCTCCACCGCCCTCTGAGGCAGAGAATTCCACAGACTCACCACGCTCTGTTGGAAAAAGTGTTTCATCGTCTCCGTTCTAAATGGCTTACTCCTTATTCTTAAACTGTGGCCCCTGGTTCTGGACTCCCCCAACATCGCGAACATGTTTCCTGCCTCTAGTGTGTCCAAGCCCTTAACAATCTTATATGTTTCAATGAGATATCCTCTCATCCTCCAGAGTGTACAAGCCCAGCTGCTTCATTCTCTCAGCATATGACAGTCCCGCCATCCCGGGAATTAACCTTGTAAACCTACGCTGCACTCCCTCAATAGCAAGAATGTCCTTCCTCAAATTAGGGGACCAAAACTGCACACAATACTCCAGGTGTGGTCTCACTAGGGTTCTGTACAACTGCAGAAGGACCTCTTTGCTCCGATATTCGACTCCTCTTGTTATAAAGGATAACATGCCATTCGCTTTCTTCACTGCCTGCTGTACCTGGGTTCGACGAGGGTTCTGCAACATCCTCTCGCTGCTTCCCCTCTGTCATTCTTCCTGCTTTCCGACTCTACACTTATCTTCCATTCATTTGTTCTAATCTCTCCACATCACTGTCTATATCTCTCGGTTCCCTTTCCCCTGACTCTCAGTCTGAAGCAGGATCTCGACCCGAAATGTCACCTATTCTGGCATATATTATCTGAATGGTGTCAGATTAGGAAAACGGGAGGTGTAACGAGACCTGGGTGTCCTTGTACATCAGTCACTGAAAATAGGTAGACCGCAGTCACTGAAAGGTACAGCAGGCAGTGAAGAAAGCTAATGGCATGTTGGCCTTCATGGCGAGAGGATTTGAGTTTAGGAGCAAGGAGTTGTGAGACTGAGCCTAGAGTGTTGCGTACAATTTTGGTCTCCTAATTTGAGGAAGGACATTATTGCTATTGAGGGAGTGCAGCATAGGTTTACGAGGTTAATTCCCTGGATGGCGGGACTGACATATGATGAAAGAATGGGTCGACTGGGCTTGTATTCACTGGAATTTAGGATGAGAGGAGAATTTATAGAAACATGTAAAAATTTTAAAGGATTGAACAGGTTAGATGCAGGAAAAATGTTCCCGATTTTGGGGGAGTCCAGAACCAGGGGTCACAGTTGTAGGCGTAGGCCATTTAGGACTGAGATGCGGAAAAAACTTTTCACCCAGAGAGTTGTGAATCTGTGGAATTCTCTGCCACAGAAGGCAGTGGAGGCCAATTCACTGGATGTTTTCAAGACAGTTAGATTTATCTCTTACTGCTAAACATAGAAACATAGAAAATAGGTGCAGGAGTAGGCCATTCGGCCATTCGAGCCTGCACCGCCATTTGATATGATCATGGCTGATCATCCAACTCAGTATCCCATCCCTGCCTTCTCTCCATACCCCCTGATCTCTTTAGCCACAAGGGCCACATCTAACTCCCTCTTAAATATAGCCAATGAACTGGCCTCAACTACCTTCTGTGGCAGAGAATTCCACAGATTCACCACTCTCTGTGTAAAAAATGATTTCCTCATCTCGGTCCTAAAAGTCTTCCCTCTTATCCTTAAACTGTGACCCCTAGTTCTGGACTTCCCCAACATCGGGAATAATCTTCCTGCATCTAGCCTGTCCAACCCCTTAAGAATTTTGTAAGTTTCTATAAGATCCCCCCTCAGTCTTCTGAATTCCAACGTGTACAAGCCGAGTCTATCCAGTCTTTCCTCATATGAAAGTCCTGCCATCCCAGGAATCAGTCTGGTGAACCTTCTCTGTACTCCCTCTATGGCAAGAATGTCTTTCCTCAGATTACGAGACCAAAACTGTACGCAATACTCCAGGTGTGGTCTCACCAAACCCTGTACAACTGCAGTAGAACCTCCCTGCTCTTATACTCAAATCCTTTTGCTATGAATGCTAACATACCATTTGCTTTCTTCACTGCCTGCTGCACCTGCATTCCTACTTTCAATGACTGGTGTACCATGACACCCAGGTCTCGTTGCATCTCCCCTTTTCCTAATCGGCCACCATTCAGATAATAGTCTACTTTCCTGTTTTTGACACCAAAGTGGATAACCTCACATTTATCCACATTATACTGCATCTGCCATGCCTTTGCCCACTCACCCAACCTATCCAAGTCACCTTGCAGCCTCCTAGCATCCTCCTCACAGCTAACACTGCCCCCCAGCTTTGTGTCATCCGCAAACTTGGAGATGTTGCATTCAATTCCCTCATCCAGCTCATTAATATATATTGTAAATAGCTGGGGTCCCAGCACTGAGCCTTGCGGTACCCCACTAGTCACTGCCTGCCATTCTGAAAAGGACCCGTTTACTCCTACTCTTTGCTTCATGTCTGCCAGCCAGTTCTCTATCCACATCAATACCGAACCCCCAATACCATGTGCTTTAAGTTTGTATGCTAATCTCTTATGTGGGACCTTGTCGAAAGCCTTCTGAAAGTCCAGATATAACACATCCACTGGTTCTCCCTTATCCACTCTATTAGTTACATACTCGAAAAATTCTATAAGATTCGTCAGACATGATTTACCTTTCATAAATCCATGCTGACTTTGTCCAATGAACTCACCACTTTCCAAATGTGCTGCTATCCCATCTTTAATAACTGACTCCACCAATGTTAGACTAACTGGTCTGTAATTCCCCGTTTTTTCTCTCCCTCCCTTTTTAAAAAGTGGGGTTACATTAGCTACCCTCCAGTCCTCAGGAACTACTCCAGAATCTAAAGAGTTTTGAAAAATTATCACTAATGCATCCACTATTTCTGCGGCTACTTCCTTAAGTACTCTGGGATGCAACTTATCCGGCCCTGGGGATTTATCGGCCTTTAATCCATTCAATTTACCTAACACCACTTCCCGGCTAACCTGGATTTCACTCAGTTCCTCCATCTCATTTAACCCCCGGTCCCTTGCTATTTCCGTCAGATTATTTATGTCTTCCGTAGTGAAGACAGAACCAAAGTAATTATTCAATTGGTCTGCCATGTCCTTGTTCCCCATGATCAATTCGCCTGTTTCTGACTGCAAAGGACCTACATTTGTTTTAACTAATCTTTTCCTCTTAACGTATCTATAAAAACTTTTGCAGTCAGTTTTTATGTTCCCTGCCAGTTTTTTTTCATAATCTATTTTCCCTTTCCTAATTAAGCCTTTTGTCCTCCTCTGCTGGACTCTGAATTTCTCCCAGTCCTCTGGTAGGCTGCTTGTTCTGGCTAATTTGTAGGCTTCCTCTTTTGTTTTGATACTATCCCTGATTTCCCTTGTTATCCACGGATGCACTACCTTCCCTGATTTATTCTTTTGCCAAACTGGGATGAACACTTATTGTAGTTCATCCATGCAGTTTTTAAATGCCTTCCATTGCATATCCACCGTCAACCCTTTAAGAATCATTGGCCAGTCTATCTTGGCCAATTCACATCTCATATCCTCAAAGTCACCTTTTTTAAGTTCAGGACCATTGTTTCTGAATTAACAATGTCACTCTCCATCCTAATGAAGAACTCAACCATATTATGGTCACGCCCAAGGGGGCACGCACAACAAGACTGCTAACTAACCCTTCCTCATTACTCAATACCCAGTCTAGAATAGCCTGCTCTCTCGTTGGTTCTTCTACATGTTGGTTTAGAAAACTATCCCGCATACATTCCAAGAAATCCTCTTCCTCAGCATCCCTGCCAATTTGATTCACCCAATCTATATGTAGATTGAAGTCACCCATTATAATGGTTTTACCTTTGTTGCACGCATTTCTAATTTCCTGTTTGATGCCATCTCCAACTCCACTACTACTGTTAGGTGGCCGGTACACCACTCCCACTAGCGTTTTCTGCCCCATAGTGTTTCGCAGCTCTACCCATATCGATTCCACATCCTCCAAGCTAGTGTCCTTCCTTTCTATTGCGTTAATCTCCTCTCTAACCAGCAACGCTACCCCGCCTCCTTTTCCTTTCTGTCTATACCTCCTGAATATTGAATATCCCTGAATGTTCAGCTCCCAGCCTTGGTCACCCTGGAGCCATGTCTCCGTGATCCCAACTATATCATATTCATTAATAACTATCTGCACATTCAACTCATCCACCTTATTATGAATGCTCCTTGCATTGAGATACAAAGCCTTCAGGCTTGTCTTTACAACACTCTTACCCCTTATACAATTATGTTGAAAAGTGGCCCTTTTTGATTTTTGCCCTGGTTTTGTCTGCCTGCCACTTTTACTTTTCACCTTGCTACCTATTGCTTCTACCCTCATTTTACCCCCCCCCCCCCTGCCTTTCTGCTCTTGCACCCATCCCCCGCCACATTAGTTTAAATATCCTCCCCGACAGCACTAGCAAACACTCCCCCAAGGACATTGGTTCCATTCCAGCCCAGGTGCAGACCGTCCTGTTTGTACTGGTCCCACCTCCCCCAGAACTGGTTCCAATGCCCTAAAAATTGGAATCCCTCCCCCTTGCACCATTTTTCAAGCCAGGTATTCATCTGCAATATCTTCCTATTTCTACTCTGACTGGCCCGTGGTACTGGTAGTAATCCAGAGATTATTACCTTTGAGGTCCTACTTTTGTTTATCTCCTAGCTCCCTAAATTCACCTTGTAGGACCTCATCCTGTTTTTTACCTATATCGTTGGTGCCAATATGCACCACAACAACTGGCTGTTCACCCTCCCCCTCCAGAATGTTCTGCAGCCGTTCAGTGACATCCCTGACCCTTGCACCAGGGAGGCAACATACCATCCTGGAGTCTCGTTTGCGGCCGCAGAAATGCCTATCTATTCCCCTTACAATTGAATCCCCTATTACTATAGCCCTTCCACTCTTTTTTCCCCCCTCCTGTGCCGCAGAGCCACCCATGGTGCCATGAACTTGGCTGCTGCTGCCTTCCCCTGATGAGCCATCTCCCCCAACAGTATCCAAAATGGTATACCTGTTTAGGAGGGAGATGACCACAGGGGACTCCTGCACTACCTGCCTACTGCTTTGCTGGCTATTGGCCACCCGTTCCCTTTCTGTCCGCTTACCTTTTACCTGCGGTGTGACCAACTCGCTGTACGTGCTATTCACGACTTTCTCAGCATCGTGGATGCTCCAGTATGAATCCAGCCGCAGCTCCAATCGTTCAATGCGGTCTGCCAGGAGCTGCAGCTGGACACACTTCCTGCAAACGTAGTCACCAAGGACACTGACCATATCCCTGATCTCCCACATGTTGCAGGCTGAGCAAACCACGGAGCCAATCTCCACTGACATAGCTTACTCCCAAATTAACTCTTTATTAAATATTTAAAACAAACTATTTAAAGGAATCAAGGAATATGGGGAAAAAGCAGGAACTGGGTACTGATTTTAGATGATCAGCCATGATCATATTGAATGGCGGTGCTGGCTCGAAGGGCCGAATGGCCTACTCCTGCACCTATTTTTCTATGTTTCTATTTCTTTTCTCCAGAGATGCTGTGTGACCCCCTGAATTAATCCAGTTTTTTGTGTCAATCTTACATTTTGTAGTTATTGGTACAGTAAAAATACATTGAATAATTTTAAATAAAATTTTTACTGTAAAGTTATTTCAGCTAACCCGCTGACTCCAGAAGAGTTGGGTCAGGTGATTTTTTTTACAGCGAATTATATTTTAATATATTGATAATTTGCTTAGAAATCGAAAGGCCTGGTTAACCTCTGACTGAAGGTCTTTGAAAATGATAACCTTTTACATTAAATATTAATGAAAAGGCTTTTTTAAGTTTCTATCTTTGAGGTCCAAAATATTTAGACTTTATTACAGGCAGTCCCTGGTTTGTGTGAGGATTCCGTTCCTGAGAATTGTCCCCGAACTGATTTCTCCATGAGTGAGAAATGTCTGCTAACTATACAATAGATAATAGACAATAGACAACAGGTGCAGGAGTAGGCGATTCGGCCCTTCGAGCCAGCACTGCCATTCAATGTGATCATGGCTGATCGTCCCCAATCAGTACCCCGTTCCTGCCTTCTCCCCATATCCCCAAACTACCTAAACAAAATATGAGGTGTTGTTCCTCCAATGTGTGCTGGGCCTCACTCTGACAATGGAGGAGGCCCAGGACTAAAGGTCTGTGTGGGAATGGGAGGGGGAGTTGAAGCGTTCAGCAACCGCAACTCTTAATTAATTGTCAATTAATTGACTTGTTTTGTTGCAGGTGTGTTGATGTGACCTACACCGTGGCAGTACTCTGATTAATGACAGTCATGTGGTGAAAGGCAACAAGAATGACCATTACTGTAAGGCTGCGTGAAAAGATATCGCAGGCATTCTACAACTACGGCCTCTTCTGTGCATCTTACCCCATCCCCATCATCTTTTTCACCGCTGGCTGTATCTTAACATGCTGGTAAGTAGAACAAACATGGAAACATAGGTAATAGGTGCGGGAGTAGGACATTAGGTCCTTCGAGCCACCACCGCCATGCTCTAAGTGCCAGCTGCTCTACATCGGTGAGACCAAGCGTAGGCTTGGCGATCGCTTCGCCCAACACCTCCGCTCAGTTCACACTAACCAACCTGATCTCCCGGTGGCTCAGCGCATCAACTCCCCCTCCCATTCAGAATCTGACCTTTCAGTCCTGGGCCTCCATGGCCAGAGTGAGTCCCACCGTAAATTGGAGGAACAGCACCTCATATTTCGCTTGGGCAGTTTACACCCCAGCGGTATGAACATTGACTTCTCCAATTTCAGGTAGTCCCTGCTTTCTCCCTCCTTCCACTCCCCCTTCCCAGCTCTCCCACAGCCCACTGTCTCCGCCTCTTCCTTTTTTCTTCCCGCCACTCCCACCCTCACATCAGTCTGAAGAAGGGTCTCGACCCGAAACGTCACCTATTCCTTCGCTCCATAGATGCTGCCTCACCCGCTGGGTTACTCCAGCATTTTTTGTCTGCCGCCATTCAATATGATCATGGCTGATCATCCAGAATCAGTACTCCGTCCTATCTTTCCCCCCATATCCCTTGGTACCGTTAGCCCTAAGAGCTATACAGGTGCTCCCCGATTTACGATGCTTTGACTTCACGATCAGCAAACTCGCGGCAACGGCAGCGAGCCGCACGTCACTTCCGGTCGCATGGTCGCAATGTATTAAATGTGTTTTCCGCTTGTGATATTTTCGGTTTACGGTGCATTTATCGGAACGTAGCCCCATCGTAGGTCGAGGAGCAGCTGTATGTAACTCTCTTGAAAACGCACGCATATCCCCAGCAACTCTCACCGACTTCTACAGATGCGCCACAGAACGCATTTAATCAGGATGCATCACAGCTTGGTTTGAGAACAGCTCCATCCAAGACCGCGAGAAATTGCAGCGAATTGTGGACGCAGCCCGGACCATCGCACACACCTCCAATTTCAAGCTGGGTAGTAGTTTAATATAGTTAATAATCGCAGGGCATGGCATTGGAAAAAGTGATTGAGATATGATAGGATTTTCAGTGCAGTCGGGAGAGACAGAGGAACTAATCTTGAACTTAAAAGCCAATGATGACAGTGTACGAGGAGCATTGACTGGGTGGATTGGGGAATTTAGATTAAAAAGTTAGATTAAATTAAAATAAAATTAGAAAAGTGATCTGGTCATTGCTAACAATAGACGAAGATAGGTGGAGGGGCAGGTAATTTAGAGAAAGCAGGGACTCTGCAGAAGGACGGACAGGTTGGGAGAGTGGGCAGAGAAGTGGCCGATGGAATGCAGCGTAGCAAATGTGGAGTCATGCATTTTGATAATAGGAATAAAGGCTTAGACTATTTTCTAAATGGGGAGGGAATTCAGAAATCGAAGGTGCAAAGGGACATGGCAGAGCCCAAACATTAAGTTGCAAGTCAAATCGGTATTAATGGGCCTGTACCATTTAGGCGACTTTTTAGGCGACTGCAGGAGACTATGCAGTCGCCACATGTTCGCGGGTGGTTGCCGGGGAGTCGCTTTCATGGTCGTGAGGAGTTTCCCGCATTCTGGGAACTAGTCGCGGCGACCATAATGAGGCTCTTCATGCCAGCACCGCCATTCAATGTGATTATGGCTGATCATCCACAATCAGTACCCCGTTCCTGCCTTCTCCCCATATCCCCTGACTCCGCTATCTTTAAGAGCCCTATCTAGAGCTCTCTTGAAAGTATCCAGAGAACCGGCCTCCACCGCCCTCTGAGGCAGAGAATTCCACAGACTCACAACTCTCTGTGTGAAAAAGTGTTTCCATATCTCTGTTCTAAATGGCTTATCCCTTATTCTTAAACTGTGGCCCCTGGTTCTGGACTCCCCCAACATCGGGAACATGTTTCCTGCCTCTAGCGTGTCCAAACCCTTATTAATCTTATATATTTCAAAAGGATGCCCTCTCATCCTTCTAAACTCCAGAGTGTACACCCAGCCGCTCCATTCTCTCAGCATATGACAGTTCCGCCATCATTAACCTTCAGCAAGCCTGCTGTTAATTCGACTACTTAAGTGAATACATTTTTGGCAGTCAACACAGTTGTGGCTTTGGAGTAGTTACTGAATAGTAAATGTTGAAGAGAAGTCTGGGAGAAGCCTTTGGTGTGACCAAAGTGGTAAAACAGGTCAGGCAGCATCTCTGGACATGGAGAGGTGACGTTTTGTGTCAAAACAGAGATGCTACCTGATCAGTTCTGACCCAAATCATCACCCACCCTTTTTCTCCAGAGAGGCTGCCTGACCGGCTGAGTTACTCCACCACTTTGTGACTGCCTTTAGAAAAAATACTGAAGTCTGTCCAGATCTATGAGGTAAAAAAGGATGAGATAATACTTTTTTAAATGTTTCTAAAATGGCTTGCAACAGAATGATGGCTTGTTGGGGTACTGATTGTGGATGATCAGCCATGATCACATTGAATGACGGTGCTGGCTCGAAGAGCTGAATGGCCTACTCCTGCACCTATTGTCTATTGTCTATTGTTTTTAAAGGGTTTGAGGGGCACTGTTTTATGAAGTGCAAGTACCTTGCTAAATATATTTCAACATTGGCACTGTGGTGCAGTGATGGAGTTTCTGCCTTCCAGTGCCAGATACCCAGTTTTGATCCTAACAACAAGTGCTAAATGTACAGAGTTTGCACATGTTTAAGAAAGAACTGCAGATGTAGACTGTACTGCAGAACTGTAGACAAAAATGCTGGAGAAACTCAGCGGGTGAGGCAGCATCTATGGAGCGAACGAATAGGTGACGTTTCCGGTCGAGACCCTTCTTCAGACTGATGTGGGGGTGGGGGGGGGCGCTGTGATGGAAGGCACAAAAAAAGTTCAATCTCTTCCCTTTGTTCTCCCGCGGTCGGGGGCCTCGAGCCTTCCATTGACGGGACGATCTTGGCTCCCGCAGCCGGCGGTCAGGCCCTCCGCGTCGGGGCGATCAAACTCCCGCATCGGGGGAGATTCCCGCTCCCCGCGCCGGGCGATCGGACCCCGAGTCGGGGCTAGTCAAACCCCCTGCGACTTCAGAGCTTCCCAACATGTTGGAATCCGCAGGCCACGGTTGGAGCGTCGATCCCAGGCAAGGGGTCGCCGGCTAAGATGGCAAGTCCGCGGCTCCACGGTGGGGCTCAAAGTCAGTCTGGAGCAAGGCCTCCATCTCCATGATGTTAGGCCGCAGAGTGACCGGAGATACGAACCGGAAAACAATCGCATCTCCGGCAAGGTAAGAGATTGAAAAAAAAATAGGTTCCCCCGACCCTCTCCCCCTGCCCCCCACATAAAACAAACCAGAGAACATTAAGACAAACCTTTTAAAACACACTAAAAATAACAAAAAAGACGAAAAGACAGGCAGACCGTTGGCGAGGCTGCCATCGCTGACCATCTTGGACGGTAGTGCGTACTGCTTTGTTCTGCTTTATCATAGTTATCCATTATTGAAGCTACCTCTGCCAGGAACGGGGCCAGTGGAGTTTACAACACCTATCAAGGATTACACCGTGCCCCCCATCGAAGCAAATCCTGGACCCAGCGAGCAGAGTGATAGACCAGATTGGGTAAGTCCTGCAGCATTCAACTATTCCACTGTTACATCGGCTGTACGGAAAATATTGACGTCCCAGTATATTCAATCTCAGACTTTGGCTAGATTCACAAATGGCTCAGCTATTGAGGGCTCCAGGTGGACATGGAGGGACAGGGATGGTGTGCAGGCAAAGGAGACTGGTTTAACTTGGCAACATGTTCGGCACGGATGGGCCTGTAACTGTGCTGTAATGCTCTATGTTTAACCCTTTGTATGTGAAACTGAGCCAGTTGTTGGATGACGGATCAAGAGATTGGAACGTGCAGGAAGCAACTGCTGACGCTGGTTTAAACCGAAGATGGACACAAAAAGCTGCAGTAACTCAGCGGGACAGGCAGCATCGGACAGAGAAGGAGTGGGCGACGTTTCGTGTCATAAGTTCATAAAAGATGGGAGCAGAATTAGGCCAATAGGACCATCAAGTCCCCGCCATTCAGTCATGACTGATCTATCTTTCCCTCCTAACCCCATTCTACTGCCTTCTTCCTGAAACCCCTTCTCAACCCGAAATGTCACCTATTCCTTTTCTCAGCCTGACCCGCTGAGTTACTCCAGCACTCTGTGAAACGTCACCTATCCATGTTCTCCACAGATGCTGCCTGACCCGCTGAGTTATTCCAGCACTCTGTGAAACGTCACCTATCCATGTTCTCCACAGATGCTGCCTGACCCGCTAAGTTACTCCAGCACACTGTGAAACGTCACCTATCCATGTTCTCCACAGATGCTGCCTGACCCGCTGAGTTACTCCAGCACTCTGTGAAACGTCACCTATCCATGTTCTCCACAGATGCTGCCTGACCCGCTGAGTTACTCCAGCTTTTTGTGCCCATCTAAGAGATTGGAATACTCCAATGATCATTTTTGTACCGCACTAATCTTGCCATGAAAGTCTGTAATTGATTCAGTTGGTCCACAAATTGACATGTGATTTTCCACTTTTTCGTTCCAGTATTTCGGGCCTCCAGTTGCATATATACAACAGATATTCGTCAAGGCCATTGTGTCTCCTTGGAACAAGCACTTATTCGCTGTGGACGTCTTTCGTGCCCCACTCTCCAAAGTGTTTCAGCTGGTGGAAGAAGTGAGAAACCATGTCTTTCAAGACAGGTAGGAAAGGAATTTAGTTTATTTCAACCAAGTTTGTTTAAGAAGAAACTGCTGGTGCTGGAAAAATCGAGGGTAGACATAAATACTGGAGAAACTCAGCGGGTGAGGCAGCATCTATGGAGAGAAGGAATAGGTGACGTTTCGGGTCGAGACCCTTCTTCAGACTCAAAGGAAAAGGTGATGTTTTGGGTCGAGACCCTTCTTCAGACTGATGTGGGGGTGGGGGGGGGGCATCCCCCCCCCCACCCCCACATTAATCTGAAGAAGGGTCTCGACCTGAAACGTCACCTATTCCTTCGCTCCATAGCACCCCCATATCAGTCTGAAGAAGGGTCTCGACCTGAAAGGTCACCCATTCCTTCGCTCCATAGATGCTGCCTCACCCGCTGAGTTTCTCCAGCATTTTTGTCCACCTTCAGTTATTTCTACTTTGTGCCTTCATTTCAAAGCTCACGCCTGTGGAATTCTCTGCATCAGAGGGCGGTTCTCTGGATGCTTTCAAGAGAGAGCTAGATAGGGCTCTTAAAGATAGCGGAGTCAGGGGATATGGGGAGAAGGCAGGATCGGGGTACTGATTGGGGATGATCAGCCATGATCACATTGAATGGCGGTCGGTGCTGGCTCCAAGGGCCGAATTGCCTACTCCTGCACCTATTGTCTATTGTCTATTGCCTATTTTTTAAATTGAACGGATGGATACTGAATGACGGTAAATGTACGAGTCAGAAGGAGGGCATGAACCTCTAATTCCTTTGAGGGGTTTTACCTTCGTAAGTCACAGGAGCAGAATTAGGCCATTCGGCCCATCAAGAGTTTGTACGTTGTATCTTTATGGAGTTTACACGTTCTCCCCGTGACCGCGTGGGCTTTCTCCGGGTCCTCCGGTTTCCTCCCACATTCCAAAGACGTACAGGATTGTAGGTTAATTTGTACGTTGTTCCCAGTGTGAAGGATAGGGCTAGTGTGTACGGGGATCGCTGGTCGGCATGGGCTCGGTGGGTCGAAGGGTCTGATTCCGCGCTGTTTCGCTAAACTAAACTAAACTAAAACTTTAAGAATAAGGAGTAAGCCATTTAGAACAGAGACGAGGAAACACTTTTTTCACACAGAGAGTGGTGAGTCTGTGGAATTCTCTGCCTCAGAGGACGGTGGAGGCAGGTTTGCTTTCAAGAGAGAGCTAGATCAGGCTCTTAAAAATAGCGGAGTCAGGGGATATGGGGAGAAGGCAGGAACGGGGCCCTGATTGGGGATGATCAGCCATGATCACATTGAATGGCCAAATGGCCTACTCCTGCACCTATTGTCTATTGTCTATAAAAATAAACTTCACCATTGAATCAGGGCTAATCTCTCTTTCCCTCATTCTCCTGCCTTCTCCCCATAACCCTTGACACCCGGACTAATCAAGAATCTGTCAATCTCTGCCTTAAAAATACCCAATGACTTGGCTTTCACAGCCATCTATGGGAAAGAATCCACAGATTCGCCACCTTCTGACTAAAGAAATTCCTCGTCATTTCAAAGGTTTCAAAGGTCATTTATTGTCACGTGCACCAATTAAGGTGCAGTGATATGCGAATTACCATACAGCCAAACGAAAATAAAAAAGACACACAACTACATAAAAGTTAACATAAACATCCACCACAGCGGATTCCCCACATTCCTTACTGATGGAAGGCAATAAAGTCCAATCTTCTTCCCTCTTCATTCTCCCGCGGTCGGGGCAGTTACACCATCCGCAGTCGGGGCGATCAAAGCTCCCACAGCTGGCGATCGAAGCTCCCGTGTCGGGGCGGTCGAAGCTCCTGCAGCTTGGAGCTCGCGAAGTCGGTCAGTAACCAGGGACCGCGAGCTCCGCGATGGTAAGTCCCGCAGGCTTCTCAGAGTTGGAGCTCAGAGGTCGATCCCTGGCAAATGGGATCGTGAGCTACACGATGTTATAGACAATAGACAATAGGTGCAGGAGTAGGCCATTCGGCCCTTCGAGCCGTTGCACCGCCGTTCAATGTGATCATGGCTGATCATCCCCAATCAGTACCCCGTTCCTGCCTTCTCCCCAAATCCCATGACTCCGCTATTTTTAAGAGCCCTATCTAGCTCTCTTTTGAAAGCATCCAGAGAACCTGCCTCCACCGCCCTCTGAGGCAGAGAATTCCACAGACTCACCACTCTCTGTGAGAAAAAGTGTTTCCTCGTCTCCGTTCTAAATGGCTTACTCCTTATTCTTAAACTGTGGCCCCTGGTTCTGGACTCCCGCAACATCGGGAACATGTTTCCTGCCTCTAGCGTGTCCAAGCCCTTAACAATCTTATATGTTTCAATGAGATGCCCTCTCATCCTTCTAAACTCCAGAGTATACAAGCCTAGCCGCTCCATTCTCTCAGCATATGACAGTCCCGCCATCCCGGGAATTAACCTTGTAAACCTACGCTGCACTCCCTCAATAGCAAGAATGTCCTTCCTCAAATTAGGGGACCAAAACTGCACACAACACTCCAGGTGTGGTCTCACTAGGGCCCTGTACAACTTATTAAAGTCTGTACTCCATGTTAAAGTGTCCCGCAGGCTCCTGCGGTTGGAGCTCCCAAAGTCGGTCTCCAGCAGAGGCCGCCAACTCCTCCATGTTAGGCCGCAGCGCGGACGTAGATACGATACGGGGGAAAAAATCACATCTCTGTCGAGGTAAGAGATTTTTAAAAAGTTTCCCCCAACCCCCCACCACCCCACCCCCCACATGAAACAAGCTACAGAACACTAAACCCGCACCAGCTGCGTCGCTAATGTTTTCAACAATGAAAATAATAATAAACCAGATACGTCACCCATTCCTTCGCTCCATCGATGCTGCCTCACCCGCTGAGTTTCTCCACCATTCTTATCTACCTTTGATTTTTCCAGCATCTGCAGTTCCTTCTTAAACAAAAGAACACTAAAACATGCATTTAACACATTAAAGCAACAATGAAGGAAGGGACAGACAGACAGTTGGCGAGGTAGCCATTGTTGCTGCCACCCCGGTCTCCATTATAAAGGAACGTCCGTTTATTCTAAGGCTGTGTGCCCTCTGGTCCTAGACTCCCACAAGTGGAAACATCCTCTCCACATCCACTCTATCCAAGGTAAACATGGCTTTGGGTATGATCCACATTAGATTTGTTGACTTTGTGAGACGTTCATTTTCCCCGGGAAAGGTAGTGCATGAAGCATCAGCTATAAAAAGCAGAAGCAATTAATATCCTGGAACATTGCACAACAGAAAGACAGCGTTCCATCCAGCGCGTCCGGCAGTTCCCTGTAGAACAACCTGTTAAGACACAAAATGCTGGAGTGACTCAGCGGGACAGGCAGCATCTCTGGAGAGAAGGAAGGGGTGAACTTTCGGGTCGACACCCTTCTTCAGACTTTCACGACCTCCCCCCTCCTCTTTTCATGTCGCCCTATAATTTATATTACTCTTAGGGCCTAATCAAGTCCCTTTAAAATAAAACTTAATTAACCCTACAGACACTTGCCTTCCTGATGTTAAGTTCCAAATTACCATTCTCCGCTTATCCCCTTATGTATTCCCTTTATCATGTATTGTATTAACATGCCAGTTGGAGGGACCACATCACCAACGCTCTGTGGGGAGATTCCACCTCTGACCGAGAAGATCAGTCAAAGTCAAAGTGAATTTTATTCGTCACATACACCCGAAGGTGCAGTGAAGTGAATTTGCCAGCAGCGATACACTGAAAAAGAACACACAATACACAATAAGATTTAACACAAACATCCACCACAGCGTTCTTCACTGTGGTGGAAGGCAACAAAGTTCAGCCAGTCCTCCTCCTTTGTTCACCCGTGGTCGGGACCCTGAACCCTCTGTAATCGCCGCTACAGACGGTCGGAGGTACAGGCCCACTCGTCGTGATGATCCAAAGTCCGACGTCGGGACGGACAAACGAACTCCGCGGCTTGGAGGTCCCGACTCGGCCGCTTCCTACCGGAGACCACGGCTTCAGGATGTTATAGGCCGCAGGAAGGCAGGCAGGCCGGCGGTCGGGGCTCTTCTCCGGTGATCCCCGGGTGGAGAAGGACGAGGCTCGCTAGTCACTGCCACCGCCACCCATGGAACACGTGACCCGGGACGGCCAGTCAAGACGATGCTGAAGACTTGATGGAAGACGCGTGTGTAGAGACAAAAGAGGAGCTTGCCGGCTGCACGGAGGATGGAGACTCGACTCGGCTTGTACTCACTAGAATTTAGAAGATTGAGGGGGGATCTTATAGAAACTTACAAAATTCTTAAGGGGTTGGACAGGCTAGATGCAGGAAGATTGTTCCCGATGTTGGGGAAGTCCAGAACAAGGGGTCACAGTTTAATGATAAGGGGGAAGTCTTTTAGGACCAGATGAGAAAAACATTTTTTTTCACACAGAGAGTGGTGAATCTGTGGGATTCTCTGCCACAGAAAGTAGTTGAGGCCAGTTCATTGGCTATATTTAAGAGGGAGTTAGATGTGGCCCTTGTGGCTAAAGGGATCAGGGGGTATGGAGAGAAGGCAGGTACAGAATACTGAGTTGGATGATCAGCCATGATCACATTGAATGACGGTGCAGGCTCGAAGGGCCGAATGGCCTACTCCTGCACTTATTTTCAATGTTTCTATGTGTGGGGCGTCCCGTCACCATGCCCGTCGGAAACCAGCACCATTGCCTCGCTAATGTTTGCAACGATGATAATAATAATATTAATAATAAAACGTATCTACTAGACACACTGTAAATGGCTGGATTGTAATCATGTATTGTCTTTCCACTGAGTGGATAGCACGCAACAAAATGTTTGTGTGCTGTGTGTGACAAACTAAACTGTAACCACGTAAAAATTATTATTGCCCTGCATATCTTCCATTTTACTTCAAGTTTATGACCTGCGGTTCTTTCACACACCTGCCCATGGGAACAGCTTCTACTCAAATTACACAACCTGACACCATCGTGATTATCTTAATCGCTATCAAATTCCCTTTCTCTGTGTCTAGCTCCAAGGAGTTACAACTGCAGATTCTCCGGCCTAAACCTAGCAATGTTACAACATTTTGAGATTTTAAAAATCAAGTCTCCAATTTATCCCATCAGATAAAGCATAAAAAGAAGTTTAATTTGACACCTAATTCACTTTCATATCTTCAATATTAAAAAAAGTTATGGCCATTTTCATACTCGGAAATTAGCATCTTGTTCCCTATTGCTTTTCCATTGACTTAACACAAAAGCTGTGATCGAGGACAGTCAAAAGCCCATAACTTTCTTAAAAATTAAGAGAACTGAAAGAAATTTTCAGTTATTATAGATTGAAGCACTCTGAAACAAATATGAAACAATCTTACTTGGATGACCTGAAATTAAAGCATATAATTAGTTAGTTACCTAATTGTAGCAAATTACAAAATTCTATTACTCGATCTATCCATTTCTTAAGAAAAGGTTAACATTTGTAAATAGCCTAAGTGTCCAAATAACATTCTCACAACAATTCACAATATAACATGATTTTTAAATCTCATTGTCATGAATTTATAGGCCAAATGGAAGGAATTTAATGTTTAATTCCCGTAAATTAATGGCCATTTTAATCATCTTGCGGGTGGGTTTTTGTGGAACGCGATCGATTGGAACGTTGCGGTTGCAGTGAATTTAAACCCCATATCGGCAGGAAAAACACTGCCGGTTCGTATGGGGCCTTAATCACATTTTCGCCAAGGAAATGTTGATTAAAGTAATCCTAAGAAGCAAGTTTATATGTAAAATACACGAGTTACATTATGTTTTGGTCCCCTACGTGAGATCAGTCCCGTTGAAGGCGTTAGAAGTCGTTTTTTAATTTTACTCCAGCGATTAAATTGTCCCGCGATTTTTTTTTTAAACCTCCGAAAAAGAAAGTCGGAAACAATTATTCTGTAGCAGCTGGCAGGCCGAGAAAATATATCTCGGACAGGCAGGAGAAAACGGCATTTTAATCCCGCCTCTCCCCCCCCCCCCTCAAAGGCGCCAAAGTCGCGCACACGGCCAGTGGCAGAACTGCAGCGCCGCTGAAGGTAAGTATTGTAACATACCTACTAAACCTGTAGCTGAAATCTCAAAGTTATTCTGCATCCTTCCAAAAGCTAGGCTGTCGAGAATTGAATGCAATATTCAGCTGCTGCCTAAAGACTAGGTAGTAAAGATTCAACAAAGCAACCCTGCGTTTGTACGCCTCGCCTCGTATTCATGCAGGATCAGTCCCCAACCCTTGCCAGCTTAAAAGATGCGCAGTTTTTGGAGCTCAGCGGATCAGGCTGAGGATCGAATACCCAGTATCTCTGTACTTAAAGAAGGTCGGGCATGGTGGCGCAGCGGTAGAGCTGCTGCCTTACAACGCCAGAGACCCGCCCGGGTTCAATCCTGACTACGGGTGCTGCCTGTACAGAGTTTGTACATTTAGTTTTGTTTCTTTTAGAGATACAGCGCTAAAACAGGCCTTTTCGGCCCACCGAGTCCGCACCGACCAGGGATCCCCGCACACTCACACTATCCTACACACACTTGGACAATTTACATTTATACCAAGCCAATTAACCTACCAACCTGTACGACTTTGGAGTGTGGGAGGAAACCGAAGATCTCAGAGAAAACCCACACTGTCGGAGAAAGCCCACGTTCTCTCTCTGACTGCGTGGGTTTTCTCCGAGTGCTCCGGTTTCCTCCCACGCTCCTAAAACTTACAGGTTCATAGGCTAATAGGCTTTGGTAAAATTGTAAATTGTCCCTAGTGTGTGTAGGATAGTGTTAGTGTGGGGGGATTGCTTGTCGGTGCGGAATCGTTGGGCCGAAGGGCCTGTTTCCGTGCTGCATCTCTAAAACTAAATGAGATTCATCGCTGTAGTGTGAGGTGCTGCCCCCTGTCAGGAGGAATGAGAAGAGCATATTCATGCTAAGTTGCCTCATTTGATGCAAATCAGTGAGACTGGTGGGATAATTTTACACGTTGAAAGAACACACAGAGGCAAAGAGTACAAATGCTAAGAAGTTTAAGTGAATGTACAGAGTTTTTTTTTGCCCAGAGTTGGGGAATCAAGAATAAGATGACATGGGTTTAAGGTGAGGGGGAGAAAGATTTTATAGGAACCTGAGGGGCAATTTTTTCACTCACAACGCGAGTGTGGTGGGTGTATGGAACGAGCTGCCAGAGGAGGTAGTTGAGGCAGGTACTATAGCAACATTTACAAGACACCTGGACAGGTGCATGGATAGTAAATTTGGTCCACACATCTCCTTTAAACTTTGCCCCTCTCCTCTAAAAGCTATGCCCTTTAGTATTTGATTTTTATATATGCTAGTTACACCTGTCCCACTTGGCGATTTTTTGGGGGGCTGCCGGCGTCATTGACTGACGTATCAGGTATCGCCGAAAGATTTTGAACATTTCAAAATACAGCGGCGACAAAAAATATGTTGCGGCGCTTGAGGAAACACCGCGCAACAATACGTCATCACGCTGCATCACGCCGCGACTTTTTCGGTGACCTGATACGTCAGTCAATGATGCCGGCAGTCGCCGAAAAAATCGGCAAGTGGGACAGGCCCTTAAATGTTTAGCGAGATACGAGTCAAAACGTGGTCAGGTGTAACTAGCGTGTATAAAAATCAAAAACTAACAGGCATAGCTTTTAGGGGAGAGGGGCAGAGTTTACAGTGAGTAAGTAAGTAAGTTTATTGGCCAAGTATTCACATACAAGGAATTTGCCTTGGTGCTCCGCCCACAAGTAACAACATGACATACAGTGACAGTTAAGAATGTGTTACTTTCATATGAAGAAATGTGTGACTTTCATATGAAGAAAGACTGGATAGGCTCGGCTTGTACTCGCTAGAATTTAGAAGATTGAGGGGGGATCTTATAGAAACTTACAAAATTCTTAAGGGGTTGGACAGGTTAGATGCAGGAAGATTGTTCCCGATGTAGGGGAAGTCCAGGACAAGGGGTCACAGCTTAAGCATAGAGGGGAAATCCTTTAGGACCGAGATGAGAATAACTTTTTTCACACAGAGAGTGGTGAATCTCTGGAACTCTCTGCCACAGAAGGTAGTTGAGGCCAGTTCATTGGCTATATTTAAGAGGGAGTTAGATGTGGCCCTTGTGGCTAAAGGGATCAGGGGGTATGGAGATAAGGCAGGTACGGGATACTGAGTTGGATGATCAGCCATGATCATATTGAATGGCGGTGCAGGCTCGAAGGGCCGAATGGCCTACTCCTGCACCTATTTTCTATGTTTCTATGTTACAAAAGGAGATGTGTGGACCAGGTTTTTTTTTACACAGAGGTTGGTGGGTGCCTGGAACGCGCTGCCAGGGGTGGTGGTGGAAGCAGATATGATAGTGGTGTTTAAGAGGCTTTTAGACAGGCACATGGATATGGAGGGATATGCATTATGTGCAGGCAGATACGAGTCGGCATCATGTTCGACATGGATATTTTGGGTGGAAGGACTTGTTCCACTCTATGTTCTATGTAAGCATGACATTCCCACTAGTGCCATGATGAATCACCGTGTGCACAGAACTAACACCAAACCATGCCCTTCTTGTATGCAAATAAAAGTTGTTGGGAGCTGCCAGTAACTTGTATCGTTCCCTCATTTACAGCGCTGGCACGAAAAGCCTCGAACACATCTGCCTCCAGGTCACCGATCTACTTCCTGGGTTAAAGAAGTTACGGGGTGTACTCCCTGAACATGGCTGCCTCCTTATCTCTCCCGCCAACTTTTGGAAGAACAGCCGCGATCACTTTGATTCTGATCCAGACATCATCGGCACCATTCACCAACATGAACCGAAGACTCTGCAGACATCTGCTTCCCTCAAAGGTAGCTTGGATCCTTGAGAATATAACCTACGCTTTCAAACTGCCAGTTATCTAGCTTGTCCCTACGTCAAGAGCCAAGAGTGTTTAATTGTCCACAAGTGTGCAGTTTTGGTCCCCTAATTTGAGGAAGGACATTCTTGCTATTGAGGGAGTGCAGCGTAGGTTCACAAGGTTAATTCCTGGGATGGCGGCACTGTCATAATCTGAGAGAATGGAGCGGCTGGGCTTGTATACTTTGGAATTTAGAAGGATGAGAAGGCATCTTGTTGAAACATATAAAATTATTAAGGGTTTGGACACGCTAGAGGCAGGAAACATGTTCCCGATGTTGGGGGAGTCCAGAACCAGGGGCCACAGTTTAAGAATAAGGAGTAAGCCATTTAGAACGGAGATGAGGAAACACTTTTTCACACAGAGAGTTGTGAGTCTGTGGAATTCTCTGCCTCAGAGGGCGGTGGAGGCCGGTTCTCTGGATACTTTCAAGAGAGAGCTAGATAGGGCTCTTAAAGATAGCAGAGTCAGGGGATATGGAGAGAAGGCAGGAACGGGGTACTGATTGGGGATGATCATCCATGATCACATTGAATGGCGGTGCTGGCTCGAAGGGCTGAATGGCCTACTTCTGCACCTATTGTCTATTGTCATATGTTCCCGTAACGTGAATGATTACATTCTTACTTGCGGCTGCAGAGCAGACCTGCAAACACAATACTCATAACATCATAAACAAACAAAATCAATACTAGTGCAAAATGCCTGAAGTCACAAGTTTACAAGGTATTGGAGTAGAATTGTGCCATTCTGCCCATCGAGTCCATTCCGCCATTCAATCATGGCTGATCTCTCCCTCCTACTCCCATTTTCCTGCCTTCCCATAACCCCTGACACCTATTCTAATCAAGAATTTGTCTACAAGCCATGTCCCACGGTACGAGTTCATTCCAAGAGCTCTCCCGAGTTTGCCCTGATTCGAACTCGGAGATTTACGGTAATGGCCGCTCGTCGGTACTCAGGGCTCTCGTGGACATTTTTCAACGTGTTGAAAAATCTTCACGAGTCTTCCCGTGCTTACCTGCCGTTAGTGAGTCTTCCCGAGTACCTGCCGTTAGCGGTGCGAGCCGCTAAGAGACGTCTCCGAGCTCCGACGTACCCGCTACGTTCATTCTCCGTGCTTACCACGAGTTTGGGTTTTTTAAAACTCGGGAGAGCTCTTGGAATGAACTCGTACCGTGGGACAGGGCTTTATCTCTGCCTTAAAGACATAGAAACATAGAAACATAGAAAATAGGTGCAGGAGTAGGCCATTCGGCCCTTCGAGCCTGCACCGCCATTCAATATGATCATGGCTGATCATTCAACTCAGTATCCCGTACCTGCGTTCTCTCCATACCCCCTGATCCCTTTAGCCACAAGGGCCACATCTAACTCCCTCTTAAATATAGCCAATGAACTGGCCTCAACTACCCTCTGTGGCAGAGAGTTCCAGAGATTCACCACTCTCTGTGTGAAAACGTTTTTTCTCATCTCGGTCTTAAAGGATTTCCCCCTTATCCTTAAACTGTGACCCCTTGTCCTGGACTTCCCCAACATCGGGAACAATCTTCCTGCATCTAGCCTGTCCAACCCCATAAGAATTTTGTACGTTTCTATAAGATCCCCTCTCAATCTCCTAAATTCTAGCGAGTATAAGCCAAGTCTATCCAGTCTTTCTTCATATGAAAGTCCTGACATCCCAGGAATCAGTCTGGTGAACCTTCTCTGCACTCCCTCTATGGCTATAATGTCCTTCCTCAGATTTGGAGACCAAAACTGTACGCTTCCACAGCCCTCTGCGGAGGCAATGTGTTCCACAGATTGACTACGCCCTGACTAAAGAACAAAGACGGACTTTGTCATTTGTCCGCGCCCTTTATGTGGTGACGCCTTAAATACCTTGGATATGATAAACTTAAAAATATCACTGTGACTTGTCACATGTGACAATAAAGTATTCATTCCTTCATTCATTCTCCAGCTCACTCCCGGTTACGCAGGGAGTCAAGAGTGTTTTATTTTAATGTGTCCCAGGTAGAACAATGACATTCTTACTTGCCACAGCACAATAGAATATGCAAACATAGTATGATATGACAGAGAGAGTGAAAAGAAAGAGGGAGAGAGAGAGAAAATCTCCTCAAGGTATGCCTACTTTGAAGAAGTTCTCCTCCTCTCTCCAAAGACCAGAGTGAGTCCCACCGCAAATTGGAGGAGCAGCACCTCATATTTCGCTTGGGTAGTTTACACCCCAGCGGTATGAACAATGACGTCTCCAATTTCAGGTAGTCCTTGCTTTCTCCTTCTTTCCCCTCCCATTCCCAGCTCTCCCACAGCCCACTGTCTCCGCCTCTTCCTTTCTCCTTCCCGCCCCCCCCTTCACATCAGTCTGAAGAAGGGTCTTGACCCGAAACGTCACCTATTCCTTCGCTCCATAGATGCTGCCTCACCCGCTGAGTTTCTCCAGCATTTTTGTCTACCTATGAGAGAAAAGAAAAGGTCAGTGTGTATATATACACATACTCACAACATACACATATATATATATATATACACACACACACATATTCAAAATACAAACAAAACAGTGCAACAATAATAATAATAGTCTATTGTAGTTCAGAGCTTATTTGAGGTTGTAGTGTTTAATAGCCTGATGGCTGTTGGGAAGAAGCTGTTCCTGAGCCTGGACGTTACAGTTTTCAGGCTCCTGTACCTTCTTCCTGATGGCAGTGGTGAGATAAGTGTGTGGCCAGGATGTTGTGGGTCTCTCATGATTTTGGCAGCCTTTTTGAGGCAGTGACTCCGATAGATCCCTTCGATGGTGGGGAGGTCAGAGCCGGTGATGGACTGGGCAGTGGTCACAACTTTTTGCAGCCTTTTCCGCTCCTGGATGTTCAAGTTACCGAACCAGGCCACGATGCAACCAGTCAATATACACTCTATTGTGCACCTGTAGAAGTTTAGGAGAAGTGCAGTATAACACGGAACTAGTGTGGGTGGTGGTGGACTTCTTCTTCTCCCTGCTTATGGCGTGCACAGCCTAAAGTTGTAGGACAACTTGTTCTATTTGATCTTATTTGATTGTGCACGGCAGGTTGATTGCATTCGTCGAAACAGAGCGGACCACGTGAAGGTTGCAATCTCCCACCCCGGTGGTGGTGGACTCGGTGGGCATGGTCACACACTGCTTCACCAAACTAATAAAAGTTGTGATTACTTTGCGTGCAGACTTGCTGTTTGGAGTGCCGGGGAAGCACAGTGGAGTCAGCTTACACAACCGTAAACGTGTGGTCTCCTACGCCATCACCATCATCCTGCGGCAATACCACTCCAGGTGAGGACATCGGCAAAGATTCACACAGCTTGTGTGTCTGCTTCTTTTGTACTTCCCAGCGGTATCAACATTGACTTCTCCAATTTCAGGTAGTCCTTGGTTTCCACCCCCCTTCCCAGCTATCCCACATAGACAATAGACAATAGACAATAGGTGCAGGAGTAGGCCATTCGGCCCTTCGAGCCAGCACCGCCATTCAATGTGATCATGGCTGATCATCCCCAATCAGTACCCCGTTCCTGCCTTCTCCCGATACCCCCTGACTCCGCTATCTTTAAGAGCCCTATCTAGCTCTCTCTTGAAAGTATCCAGAGAACCGGCCTCCACCGCCTACATAGCCCACTGTCTCCGCTTCTTCCCTTTCTTTTTCCCACCCCTCCACCCCCTCGACATCAGTCTGAAGAAGGGTCTCGACCCGAAACGTCGCCTATTCCTCCTCTCCATAGATGTTGTCTCACCCTCTGAGTTCGTCCAGCATTTGGTGGGCTGAAGGGACTGCTTCCACGCCGTATCTCTAAACTAATACAAATCTGTCACATTAGAAGCTGAATGCATTCATGCAATAATGAAACAATATGAAAAGAACAAACACTATTAATGATAGACAAAAATGCTGGAGAAACTCAGCGGGTGAGGCAGCTTCTATGGAGCAAAGGAATAGGTGACGTTTCGGGTCGAGACCCTTCATCAGACTGACCCGAAGCGTCACCTATTCCTTCGCTCCATAGATGCTGCCTCACCCGCTGAGTTTCTCCAGCATTTTTGTCTACCTTTGTTCTGTTTGATCTTCCGTTTGTGCACGCCAGGTTGATTGCATTTGTTGCAACGTGGACCACGTGAAGGTTGCAATCACCCATCCCGTGACACTTATAAATGGGTGTCAGGGGTTATGGGGAGAAGGCAGGAGAATGAGGTTAGGAGGGAGAGATAGATCAGCCATGATTGAATGGCAGAGTAGACTCGATGGGCCGAATGGCCTAATTCTGCTCCTATCATGATCCTTAAACTTAAACCTAAAGATCTTTCAAAGTTATTGTACATCCTAGCTGCAGAATAAAATGATCAATGCTCTTTCATAAGTGATAGGAGCAAAACTAGGCCATTTGTCCCATCAGGTCTACTCTGCCATTCAATCATGGCTGATCCATCTCTCCCTTCTAACCCCATTCTCCTGCCTTCTTCCCATAACCCCTGACACCCATACTAATCAAGAATCTATCCAACTCTGCTTTAAAATATATCCATTGACTTGGCCTCCACAGCCTTCTGTTGCAAAGAATTCGACAGGTTCACCATCTTCTGGCTAAAGAGATTCCTCCTCATCTCCTTCCTAAAGGAACGTCCTTTAATTCAGAGACTGTGACCTCTGGTCCTAGACTCTCCCACTAGTGGAAACACTTTGCAAAAAGTTAAAGGTAGACAAAATTGCTGGAGAAACTCAGCGGGTGCGGCAGCATCTATAGAGCGAAGGAAAGAGGCGACGTTTCGGGCCGAACCCTTCGTCAGCTTTTTTTTTTAGTTTCATTCAGTTTATTGTCACGTGTGGCTATTTTATGAAATCTTCAATACTGTGGATATTCTGCATTTTAATACTTTTTCACATAGAGAGTTGTGAGTCTGTGGAATTCTCTGCCTCAGAGGGCGGTGGAGGCCGGTTCTCTGGATACTTTCAAGAGAGAGCTAGATAGGGCTCTTAAAGTGTCTAAAGTCTTAAAGTCCTATCACTTATGAAAGAGCATTGATCATTTTATTCTGCAGCTAGGATGTACAATAA
This sequence comes from Malacoraja senta, assembly GCA_038087875.1. Lineage (NCBI taxonomy): Eukaryota > Metazoa > Chordata > Chondrichthyes > Rajiformes > Rajidae > Malacoraja > Malacoraja senta. The sequence continues at coordinate 113,342 of JAXLNO010000226.1, read as the reverse complement.
CTTTGAAAGATCTTTAGGTTTAAGTTTAAGGGACATGATAGGAGCAGAATTAGGCCATTTGGCCCATCGAGTCTACTGCCATTCAATCATGGCTGATCTATCTCTCCCTCCTAACCTCATTCTCCTGCCTTCTCCCCATAACCCCTGACACCCATTTATAAGTGTCACGGGCAGTGCTGACTCGAAGGGCCGAATGGCCTACTGCATATATTGTCTATTATCTATTGCCCTCAATCCACATCTGAAAGATAAACCATGTCACATGGCTGTTCTAGGGAATTTGCACGATACAAAATTCATTACCATAGCGATTACATTCCAAAACTAGCTCATCTTCTGCTTATTTTGACACAGAAACATAGAAAATAGGTTCCGGAGTCGGCCATTCGGCTCTTCGAGCCAGCACCATCATTCAATGTGATCATGGCTTATCATCCAAAATCAATGCCCCGTTCCTGCCTTCTCCCCATATCCCTTGATTCCGTTAGCCCTAATAGCTAAATCTAACTATCTTGAAAGCATCCAGTGAATTGGGCTCCACTGCCTTCTGTGGCAGAGAATTCCACAGATTCACAACTCTGGGTGAAAAAGTTTTTCCTCATTTCAGTCCTAAGTTAGATCTTAGATAAATTTTCACATCCCAGTTAGATAGAGCTCTTAAAGATATGGGATATGGGGAGAAGGGATATGGGGAAAAGGCAGGAACGGGGTACTGATTGTGGTCGATCAGCCATGTGGTGGCTGTGAATGGCGGTGCTGGCTCGAAGGGCCGAATGGCCTTTTCCTGCATCTATTGTCTATATTGTCTAAATGGCCTACCCGTTATTCATAAACTGTGTGACCCCTGGTTCTGGACTCCCCCAACATGAGGAACATTTTTCCTGCATCTTGCCTGTCCAATCCCTCAAGAATTTGATATGTTTCTATAAGATCTTTCTTATTGACCCTTTTCAGATTTCTGAAGAGTCTTCGATGGAGATTGAAGCAACTTCACCCGAGTGCCAACATCACATTGAGAGAAGATCAGATCGTCCACGTCCATTTTAAAGAAGAAATTGGCATTGCTGAGTTGATTCCTCTGGTCACTACCTACATCATTCTTTTCGCATACATCTACTTCTCTACCAGTAAGTTGGGATTTGGAATCTCCTCGGGAGAATGTTTAACAAGCACTTCGCTTGGAAATAAAAACCAGAAATTTCCAGGAACACTGGGAATTCCACGTATCGTTTGGGAATCTGAATTGATCAGAAATGTTACCTTTTTCTCTCCATAAATGGTGCCTGACCTGCTAAATTGGAGGAGCATCACCTCATAGTTCGTTTGGGTAGTTTACACCCCAGTGGTATGAACATTGACTTCTCCAATTTCAGGTAGTCCCTGCTTTCTCCCTCCTTCCCCTCCCCTTCCCAGGTCTCCCACAGCCCACTGTCTCCGCCTCTTCCTTTCTTCTTACCCCACCCCACCCCCACATCAGTCTGAAGAAGGGTCTCGACCCGAAACGTCACCTTTTCCTTCGCTCCATAGATGAGTTTCTCCAGCATTTTTTGTCTACCTTAAAAATATCTCCAGTATATTCAGCCTTTATTTGAGCCATTTCATAGTAATGGAGTGATACAGCGTGGAAACAGGCCCTTCCGCCCAACTTGCCCGCACCGACCAACATGTCCCAGCTGCATTAGTCCCACTTATCTGCGTTTGGCCCATATCCCTCTAAACCTGTCCTATCCATGTACCCGTCTAATTGCTTCTTAAAGGTTGCGATAGTCTCTACCTCAACAACCTTCTCTGGCCGCTCGTTCCATACACCCACCACCCTTTGTGTGAAAAAGCTACCCCTCGGATTTCTATTAAATCTTTCCCCTCTCACATTAAACCTGTGCACTCTGGTTTTCGATTCCCACTCTCTTGGCAAGAGACTCCCTGTACGTCCACCCGATCTATTCCTCTCGTGATTTTGTACAGCTCTATGAGATCAGAGATCAAAGCTTTTCAATGTATCTCGGTTCACGTGACAATAAACTAAACTGGTGAAGATCACCCCTCATCCTCCTGCGCTCCAAGGAATAGAGTCGCAGCCTGCGCAACCTCTCCCTATAGCTCACACCCTCGAGTCCTGGCAACATCCTCGTAAATCACAACATTTCAATGTCCTCTTTCTTCAGTTGGTGTACAGCTGATGCGAGCAAAGCCCCAGCCTGACTCGAGGCAACCACTCTGCTTATCCCACACCTGCAACAGGCAATGGGACTATAATGCTTGTCGCAGTGTTTGTCTTCTCACAGAAGGGTCCTGGTCTATTCATTGTTTAAGAAAGAACTGCAGATGCTGGAAAAATCTAAGGTAGACAAAAATGCTGGAGAAACTCAGCGGGTGAGGCAGCTTCTAAGGAGCGAAGGAATAGGCGACGTTTCGGGTCGAGACCAGAAACGTCACCTATTTCCTTCCCTCCATCGATGCTTCCTCACCCGCTGAGTTTCTCCAGCACTTTTGTCTACCTGGTCTATTCATTATTCACTAATCTGGGGGGGAGGGGAAGAAACATAGTAAAATAGGTGCAGGAGTAGGCCATTCGGCCTTCGAGCCAGCATCGCCATTCAATAGACAATAGGTGCAGGAGTAGGCCATTCGGCCCTTCGAGCCAGCACCGCCATTCAATGTGATCATGGCTGATCATCCCCAATCAGTACCCCGTTCCTGCCTTCTCCTCATATCCCCTGACTCTGCTATCTATAAGAGCCCTATCTAGCTCTCTCTTGAAAGCATCCAGAGAACCTGCCTCCACCGCCCTCTGAGGCAGAGAATTCCACAGAATCACCACTCTCGGTGAGAAAAAGTGTTTCCTCGTCTCCGTTCTAAATGGCTTACTCCTTATTCTTAAACTGTGGCCCCTGGTTCTGGACTCCCCCAACATCGGGAACATGTTTCCTGCCTCTGCGTGTCCAAGCCCTTAACAATCTTATATGTTTCAATGAGATACCCACTCATCCTTCTAAACTCTAGAATGTACAAGCCCTGCTCCATTCTCTCAGCATATGACAGTCCCGCCATCCCGGGAATTAACCTTGTAAACCTACGCTGCACACCCTCAATAGCAAGAATGTTCTTCCTCAAATTAGGGGACCAAAACTGCACACAATACTCCAGGTGTGGTCTCACTAGGGCTCTGTACAACTGCAGAAGGACCTCTTTGCTCCTATATTCGATTCCTCTTGTTATAAAGGTCAACATGCCATTCGCTTTCTTCACTGCCTGCTGTACCTGCATTCAATATGATCATGACTGATCATCTAAAATCAGTACCCCGTTCCTGCTTTTCCCCCCCATATCCCTTGATTCCGTTAGCCCTAAGAGCAAAATCGAACTCTCTTGAAAACATCCGGTGAATCGGCCTCCACTGCCTTCTGTGGCAAAGAATTCCACAGATTCACAACTCTCTGGGTGAACAATGGAGGACCTGTCTTGTGGGGACTGCCGTGAGGGAGGGGGAAGGACTATGGACAATGGGGAGTGGGGGGGGAGGGGGGGGGACATTAATGGAGGAGCCGGCGTGCTTTGTAACTTTGTCAGCGCTGTAAGTGGCCGCTCTTTGTATACATTGGGTATACAAGCAACGAATCTCACTGTGACTTGTCGCATGTGACAATAAAGTGTTCCATTCCTATTTCCAGCATTCTCTGTTCTTAGTTTAGTTTAGAGAGTTCGCGCCAACCAGCGATCACCTGTACGCTAGTTCTATCCAATTTACAGCAGCCAATTATCATACAAACCTGCACGTCTTTGGAATGTGGGAGGAAACCAGAGCACCCAGAGGAAACCCACACTGTCACAGGGAGAACGTACAAACTCCACACAGACTCTACAAACTCCACACAGTCAGGATGGAACCCGGGTCTCTAGCGCTGTAAAGGGCCTGACCCACTTAGGCGATTGTTTGGTGACTAGAGGCCACTGCCGTAACATTTTCATCATGTTGAAAGATTTTCGGCCACAGTGGCGATAATTCTTGCTGTCGGAGGTTGTCGCCAGGTGTCGTAGGTGAATTCCATTAAAACTAGTCCCTGGCAGTCGCCTAAGTGGGACAGGCCCTTTAAAGGACAGCAACTCTCCACCTGCGCCTTTGTGTTGCCCGCGGTTTAGTTTTCCAGGACCTGCGATTGTTATACTTTCAATATATCTAGAGTTGGTCACTCTTGCCCTCCCATCACCATTTATGATGCTGTCACCCCATGAAATAACTTCTCCTGATGGCCCTGAAAAAAGACAATATTTGTCCAAAACATTTGTCTCTATCTTCTCAAAAGATATCAATTTAGCTGTCTTAGACAGACAATAGACAATAGGTGCAGGAGGAGGCCATTCGGCCATTCGAGCCACCACCGCTATTCAATGTGATCATGGCTGATCATCCCCAATCAGTACCCCGTTCCTGCCTTCTCCCCATATCCCCTGACTCCGCTATTTTTAAGAGCCCTATCTAGCTCTCTCTTGAAAGTATCCAGAGAACCAGCCTCCACCGCCCTCTGAAGCAGAGAATTCCACAGACTCACCACTCTCTGTGAGAAAAAGTGTTTCCTCGTCTCCGTTCTAAATGGCTTACTCCTTATTCTTAAAATTCTTCAAAGATATCGATGTATTTAAATCATGCTATCCCAACTTGATCCATTCCATTTGTGCCATCTTTTGAGTGTGCGGAGATCGCTGGTCGGTGCGGACTCGGTGGGCCGAAGGGCCTGTTCCATGATGTTTCTCAAAACTATACAAAACCTTTCTCACCATTAGTGAACTCTGGTTACACAGAACAGAAGATAGACACATAAAGCTGGAGTAACTAGCTGGAGTTAGATAGAGCTCTAGGGGCTGGTGGAATCAGGGGATATGGGGAGAAGGCAGGCACGGGTTATTGATTGGGGATGATCAGCCATGATACTGGCTCGAAGAGCCGAATGGCCTCCTCCTGCACCTATTTTCTATGTTTCTATGTAACTCAGCGGGACAGGCAGCAACTCTGGAGAGAAGGGATGAGTGACGTTTCGGGTCGAGACCCTTCTTCAGACCGTAGAACAGTACAGCACAGGAACAGGCCCTTCAGCCCACAATGTCCGTGCCAAACATGATGCCAAGTTAAAGTAAATCTCCTCTGCCTGCACGTGATCCATATCCCCCTCCATACTCTGCGTTTCCACATGCCTCATCGATGCTGCTATTTTGTCTGCCTCCACCTGCCCTCATGGCCGCACATTCCTGGCACCCACCACCACCTGTTAGCATGTTCATGACACCCACTGCTAACTGTGTAAACAAAAAAACAAGCCCCACACAGGGGTGGTCACGGTGGCGCAGCGGTAGAGTTGCTGCCTAACAGCGAATGCAGCATCGGAGACCCGGGTTCAATCCTGACTACGGGTGCTGTCTGTACGGAGTTTGTACGTTCTACCCCGTGACCTGCGTGGGTTTTCTCCGAGATCTTTGGTTTCCTCCCACACTCCAAAGACGTACAGGTTTGTAGGTTAATTGGCTTGGTAAATGCAGGCAAAATGCGGGGA
>JAXLNO010000226.1:36069-107596 GCA_038087875.1 Malacoraja senta | reverse complement strand
ATCTAACCTATCTAATGTCTCTCATAATTTGGAATGGAATAAAATACTTTATTGTCACACATAGATACTTAGATACATGGACAATAGGTGCAGGAGTAGGCCATTCGGCCCTTCGAGCCAGCACCGCCATTTAATGTGATCATGGCTGATCATCCCCAATCAGTACCCCGTTCCTGCCTTCTCCCCATATCCCCTGACTCCGCTAGCCCTAGGAGCTAAGAGCACACGTGACAAGGCACAGTGAAATTCTTGAGATGTGGCCTGTCCCGCTGAGTTACACCAGCATTTTGTGTCTAACAGTGACATTGTTTGCTTGACAAAGTTACAAAGCACGCCGACGCTTCCTTTTGTCCCCTCTCCCCCTCCCGACAGCGGTTCTTATATAGCATCTACTTCTAACAAAAGCTTTTCACTGTACCTCGATACCAGGCACGTGCCGTGAGCAATTAGTCAGGGTAGGCAGTCAGTATCTTTGGTCAGTCGGCTTTTAAAAATCTTGAAAACTTGGCATGCGCAGATTGTTCTCTCCCCGGTGAGCTGTCATAGATAGAGTTACATAGAAAATAGGTGCAGGTGGAGGCCATTCGGCTCTTCGAGCCAGCACCGCCATTCATTGTGATCATGGCTGATCGTCCCCTATCAATAACCCGTGCCTGCCTTCTCCCCATATCCCTTGACTCCACCAGCCCCTATTGCTCTATCTAACTCTCTTAAATCCATCCTGTGACTTGGCCTCCACTGCCCTCTGTGGCAGGGAATTCCACAAATTCTCAACTCTCTGGGTGAAAAAGTTTTTTCTCACCTCAGTCTTAAATGACCTCCCCTTTGGACTGCTCTCACCCCAGCCACAGACTGTTTACCCTCCTCCCATCCGGGAGGCGCTTCAGGTCCCTCCGTTGCCGAACCAGCAGGTTCAGGAACAGCTTCTTCCCTGCGGCTGTTACACTACTGAACTCTGCACCTCGGTGATTGCCAGTCACCACCCCCCCCCGGACACTCCTTCCCCCAGAAAAATTGCACTACTTATACTGCTGTGTATATATATATATTTTACTGCTCATTATTCCTAAGTTCGCTCTTCTGGGTGAGTTGCTAACTGCATTTCGTTGTCTCTGTACTGTACACTGCACAATGACAATTAAAGATTGAATTGAATTGAATTATTCTAAGACTGTGGCCCCTGGTTCTGGACTCGCCCAACATTGGGAACATTTTTCCTGCATCTAGCTTGTCCAGTCCTTTTATAATTTTATATGTTTCTATAAGATATCCCCTCATCCTTCTAAACTCCAGTGAATACAATGTCAGTCGGCTTTTAAAAGAAACCTGCGCTACGCATGCGCAGTACGATACTGTGCAGCACATACACGCAGTCCACGGTGTAAAGACAGAATTTCAGCTGCCTTTATGGACCGTTGCCACTGAAGGCTTGAAGCAGCGTCGATGGCACGCGAGTAGCACATACTTCCGCGTGTTAAATGTACTGCGGATTAAAGGCACGGGAGAATTATGCCTACCTCATAGATCGATCTCTTAGGTAAGCAGAATTCTCCCGTGCCTTTACTATTTATATTTAATAATGACCAGTTTATAATTTTATTCAGGGTAGGCACTGCCTACCTTGCCTACCCTGACTGCACGTGCCTGCTCGATACATGTGACAATAAACTAAACTCAAACCCGGTCTCCCCTCAACATTTATTTCTCAGTACGTTGTGGCAATTACATTATGCAGCATTATCTTTGTGTGAATATAGCCAAATAATCGAAGGTAGACAAAAATGCTGGAGAAACTCAGCGGGTGTGGCAGCGTCTATGGAGCGAAGGAATAGGCGACGTTTCGGGTCGAGACTCCTTCTTCAGACTGATGTGGGGGTGGGGGGGGGGCGGGAAGAAGAAAGGAAGAGGCGGAGACAGTGGGCTGTGGGAGAGCTGGGAAGGGGAGGGGAAGGAGGGAGAAAGCAAGGACTACCTGAAATTGGAGAAGTCAATGTTCATACCGCTGGGGTGTAAACTACCCAAGTGAAATATGACATGCTGCTCCTCTAATTTACGGTGAGCCTCACTCTGGCCATGGAGGAGGCCCAGGACAGAAAGGTTGGATACGGAATGGGAGGGGGAGTTGAAGTGCTGAGCCACCGGGAGATCAGGTTGGTTAGTGCGAACCGAGCGGAGGTGTTGGGCAAAGCGATCGCCAAGCCTACGCTTGGTGTCACCGATGTAGAGCAGCTGACTCCTAGAGCAGTCGATGCAATAGATGAGGTTGGAGGAGGTGCAGGTGAACGCCTGCCGCACCTGGAAAGACTGCTTGGGTCCTCGGATGAAGTCAAGGGAGGGGGAGGTAAAGCGACAAGTGCAGCATTTCCAAGTGTAGCCAAACAATAGCTTCGTTTTTCTGTCTTTAAAAATTATGAAGTGTTGATCAACGCCCAGTGTGTCATCCATTTTGTACGTTATGTTGTAATTTGCAGGGAAGATCGACATGGTGAAATCAAAATGGGGTCTGGCTCTTGCAGCAGTGGCCACTGTTCTGAGTTCCCTTCTTATGTCAGTTGGTCTATGCACACTCTTTGGCCTTACACCGACGTTGAATGGAGGGTAAGTGATCAAATCCACAACTTACATCATTAATAGTTTTGTTTAAGAAAGAACTGCAGATGATGGAAAAATTGAAGGTAGACAAAAATGCAGGAGAAACTCAACGGGTGAGGCAGCATCATAGATGCTGCCTCACCCGCTGAGTTTCTCCAGCATTTTTGTCTACCTTCGATTTTTCCAGCATCTGCAGTTCTTAATAGTGTTTGTTGTTTTCATATGGTTTCATTATGTCATATGCTGAGAGAATGGAGCAGCTGGGCTTGTGCACTCTGGAGTTTAGAAGGATGAGAGGGAATCTCATTGAAACATATAAGATTGTTAAGGGTTTGGACACGCTAGAGGCAGGAAACATGTTCCCGATGTTGGGGGAATCCAGAACCAGGGGCCACAGTTTAAGAATAAGGGGTAAGCCATTTAGAACGGAGACGAGGAAACACTTTTTCTCACAGAGTGGTGAGTCTGTGGAATTCTCTGCCTCAGAGGGCGGTGGAGGCAGGTTCTCTGGATGCTTTCAAGAGAGAGCTAGATAGGGCTCTTAAAGATAGCGGAGTCAGGGGATATGGGGAGAAGGCAGGAACAGGGTACTGATTGGGGATGATCAGCCATGATCACATTGAATGGCGGTGCTGGCTCGAAGGGCCAAATGGCCTACTCCTGCGTCTATTGACTATTGGCTTTTGTCTATTAATGCATGAATGCATTCAGCTTCCAATGTGCCAGAATTGTATACGTTTAGTTTGGAGCAGCGTGGGAGCAGTCCCTTCAGCCCACCAAGTCCACGCCGGCCAGCGATCACCCACCCACACACTAGTCGCATGTTTTCCCACTTTAGCGTCCTGCACACGAGGGGGCAATTTACAGAAGCCAATTAACCTGCAAACCTGCCCGTCTTTTGGATGTGGGTGGGGATCGGAGCGCCCGGAGCAAACCCACGCCTTCACAGGGAGAACGTGCAAACTCTGCACAGACAGCACCCAGTGTCGGATTCGAACCCGGGTCTCTGGCGCTGTGAGACAGCAACTCTACTGCTGCGCCACTGTGCTGCCCTTGTAAGTCAAGTCAAGTCAAGTCACTTTTATTTCTATAGCACATTTAAAAAACAACTCTCGTTGACCAAAGTGCTTTACATTGGTGGAGGTACTAACGTTATACAACAGTGGTTCATAGATTAAGTACATACATAAATACATACATATAGCCCTCCCTCAGAGGACGTCAAGAAAGGCTTGAGAGTAAAGATGAGTTTTAAGTCTCGACTTAAAGGAGTCGATGGAGGGGACAGTTCTGATGGGAAGAGGGAAGCTGTTCCACTGTCGAGGAGCTGCAACCGCAAAGGCACGGTCGCTCCTGAGCTTATGCCTAGACCGCAGGATGTTCAGTAACCCCAAGTCGGCTGATCTGAAGGACCTGGAGGTGGTGTGGTGGGTAAGCAGACTTTTGATGTAGATGGGGGCAAGCCCATTGTAAGGAGTAACACAGAGGAGACCACAGTTTGTGTTTATCATAAAATCATAAATGATAGGAGAAGAATGAGGCCATTCGCCCCATCGTGTACTCCTCCATTCAATCATGGCTGATCTATCTCTCCCTCCTAACCCCATTCTCCTGCCTTCTCCACATAACCCCTGATACACGTACTAATCAAGAAACTATCTATCTCTGCCTTAAACATATCCATTGACTTGGCCTCCACAGCCGTCTGTGGCAAAGAATTTCACAGATTCACCACCCTCTGACTAAATAAATTTCTCCTAATCTCCTTCCTAAAAGAACGTCCTTTAATTCTGAGGCTGTGGCCTCTGGTCCTAGACTCTCCCACTAGTGGAAACATCCTCTCCACATCCACTCTATCCAAGCTTTTGATTATTCTGTATGTTTCAATGAGGTTCCCCCCTCATTCTTCTAAACTCAAAGCAAGTACAGGCCCAGTAGTAGTTTTAAATTGGCGTAATATCCCTCAGGCCCACAATGAAACAGAGCCTCAAACCCCTGTCCCACGGTACGAGTTCATTCCAAGAGTTCTCCCGAATTTGCCCTGATTTGAACTCGGAGATTTACGGTAATGGCCACTCGTCGGTACTCGGGGCTCTCGTGGACATTTTTCAACATGTTGAAAAATCTTCACGAGTCTTCCCGAGCTTACCTGCCTTTAGCGATCGGAATTGGAGTAGCAAGTGACTCGTTATTGGATAGGCCAAACGCGGGCACGTGGAACTAGCGTAGATAGGGAATCTTGGTCAAAGGTAGACAAAAGTGTTGGAGAAACTCAGCAGGTGCAGCAACATCTATGGAGCGAACGAAATAGGCAACGTTTCGGGCCGAAACCCTTCTTCAGACCTTGGTCAACATGGGCAAATTGGTCCACAAAGGGCAATAGGTGAGTGCTGGAGTAACTCAGCGGGTCAGGCAGCATCTGTGGAGAACATGGATAGGTAACGTTTCACAGAGTGCTGAAGTAATTCAGCGGGTCAGGCAACGACTCTGGAGTAAAGGAACGGGTGACGTTTCGTGTCGAGACCCTTCGTCAGACTGAGACTCGGTAGAGAAGGACCCTAGAGAGATGAAAAGGGTGGTCACGGTGACGCAGCGGTAGAGTTGCTGCCTAACAGCGAATATAGCGCTGGAGAACCGGGTTCCATCCCGACTACGGGTGCTGTCTGTCTGTACGAAGTTTGTACGTTCTCCCCGTGACCTGCATGGGTTTTCTCCGAGATCTTCGGTTTCCCCCCACACTTCAAAGACGTACAGGTTTGCAGGTTAATTGGCTTGGTGTAAATGTAAAAATTGTCCCCAGTGGATGTAGGAAAGTGTTAATGTGCAGGGATCGCTGGTCGGCGGTGGGCCGAAGGGCCCATTTCCTTGCTGTATCTCTAAACTAAACGGTTCAGAACAAATCAGAGCTCGCACCGATGACCAAGGAAAATTGGAGCCCACAATGGTCCATTGTTGGCTGTGGAAGAGGTGATAACAAAGGGATATATGGATGTGAACAGTGGAACTAGCAGGAAGACCAGGGTGGGGGAGGGATGGAGAGAGGGGGAATACAAGGCTTACTTGAAATTAGAGAAATCAATATTCATACCGCTGGGTTGTAAGCTGCCCAACGTAGGGAGGCAGTTACTTTGTCATCAGTTCAATATCATGATGTTCAAGGAAGCAAAGTAAAGGGTCTCTCCACACTTTCCCGAGTTACTGACGAATTCTCCCGTGTTTTCCCCTTGATTCAAACTCGGAGAATGTCTGGAGGAGTCCGTAGATATTTTGTAGCGGCTCGAAATGCCAGCCGTAGGTACTCGGGGCATCAGGTAAGTCGGGACATTTTTTCAACATGTTGAAAAATGTCCACGAGTAAAAATAAATAGCCCCAAGTACCTACGGCTGGCTATTACCGTAATTCTCCGAGTTTGAATCAAGGGGAAAACTCTGGAGAATTCGTGAGTAACTCGGGAAAGTGGGACAGGCCCTTAATGGGGCTGTCCCACTGTACGAGCTTATTCAAGCATTCTCCCGAGTTTCCCCTGATTCGAACTCGGAGAATTACAGTAATAGCCGCTCGTAGGTACTCGGGGCTTTCGTGGCCATTTTTCAACATGTTGAAAAATCTTCACGAGTTATCACGAGCTTACCGTGTTTCCCGAGTACCTGCCGTTAGCGTTACGAGCCGCTAAGAGACGTCCACGAGCTCCGACGTACCCGCTACGTACATTCTACGTGCTTACCACGAGTTTGATTTTTTTTTAAACTCGGGAGAATTCGTGAGTAACTCGGGGAAAGTGGGACAGGCCCTTAGAGCCACAATTCTGGATTATCTGCTCTGTTCTTGAAAGATATTTATTGGGTGCAGGATTGCAATGAGATTACAAGGCATTTTTTTCAAGTTATGGATATCTAAAGTCTGTGATGTTCCCAATGCATTTGTTTTTGCTTTTCACAGAGAGATCTTCCCCTATCTAGTTGTGGTGATTGGTCTGGAGAATGTGCTTGTTCTCACCAAGTCTGTGGTCTCCACCCCTGTGGACCTTGAAGTCAAACTACGGATAGCACAAGGTGAAAACAAAAATGAAAGCATTCACAGTTTTTTCTTTATTGCATTGTGATCATGCATCGTCTTTCCGCTGACTTGTTACAGACAATAGGTGCAGGAGTAGGCCATTCGGCCCTTCGAACCACTCATTGTGATCATGGCTGATCATCCATAATCGGTGCCCCGTTCCTAAGCACGCGCTAAAAGTATTTTTCCTGTATCTTGAGACACGTGACAATAAAATAAACTAAATTATACACATCTGAACTAAACCCAAGGTAGACAAAAATGCTGGAGAATCTCAGAGGGTGAGGCAGCATCTATGGAGCGAAGGAAAAAGGCAACTTTTCTTGCCGAAACCCAAGGGTTTCGGCCCGAAATGTCGCCTATTTCCTTCGCTCCATAGATGCTGCCTCACCCGCTAAGTTTCTCCAGCAATTTGGTCTACCTTCGATTTTCCAGCATCTACAGTTCCTTCTTGAACTAAACCCAACCCACCCCGGTCATTCCTTCTTCTCCCCACTCCCCGTCGACAGAAGGTACAGAAGCTTGAAAGCGCGCACCACCAGACTCAAGAACAGCTTCTTCCCCTCTGTTATCTGAACGGTCCTTCTATAATGGTCCAATGGTTCTTTATTATCATGTATGCTCTGCACAGTGACATAAAGAACCGTTGAACTAGGATGCTGTCCGATTCACCTCTACCCCATTGAGGACATTGGACTTTGTCTATGGGGATGTCCTTGAGGAAGGACATCCTTGTGATTGAGGCAGTGCAGCGTAGGTTCACGAGATTGATCCCTGGGATGGCGGGACTGTCATATGAGGAAAGATTAAAAAGACTAGGCTTGTATTCACTGGAGTTTAGAAGGATGAGGGGGAATCTGATAGAAACATATAAAATTATAAAAGGGCTGGACAAGCTAGATGCAGGGAAAAAGTTCCCAATGTTGGGCGAGTCCAGAACCAGGAGCCACAGTCTTAGAATAAAGGGGAGGTCATTTAAGACTGAGGTGAGAAAAAACTTTTTCACCCAGAGAGTTGTGAATCTGTGGAATTCCCTGCCACAGAGGGTAGTGGAGGCCAAGTCACTGGATGGATTTAAGAGAGAGTTAGATAGAGCTCTAGGGGCTAGTGGAGTCAAGGGCTATGGGGTGAAGGCAGGCACGGGTGATGGATTGGGGACGATCAGCCATGATCACAATGAATGGCAGTGCTGGCTCGAAGGGCCGAATGGCCTCCTCCTGCACCTATTTTCTATGTTTCTATGGAACTGATCCAATGGAAGGATGAGTGGGGATCTTATAGAAACATATAAACTTCTTAAAGGATTGGACAGGCTAGATGCAGGAAGGTTCTAGGGAGAATGTTTAACAAGCGCTTCGATTGGAAATAAAAACCAGAAACTTCCAGGGACACCTAGATCAGGTAGGTTCAGGCGTGCTGAGCGAAGACTTGGCGATCGATTCGCGGAACACCTTTGCTCAGCCCACCTGAACCTACCTGATCGAAGTGTTCCTGGAAGTTTTTACTTTTTATTTCCAAGCGAAGTGCTTGTTCAACATTCTACCGAGGAGATCCCAAATCCCAACTTACTGGCAGAGAAGTAAAGTTTAAGAAGGAACTGCAGATGCTGGAAAAATCGAAGGTGGATAAAAATGCTGGAGAAACTCAGCGGGTGAGGCAGCATCTATGGAGCGAAGGACTAGGTGACGTTTCGGGTCGAGACCCTTCTTCAGACGTACATGTATGCGAACAGAATGATGTAGGTAGTGACCAGAGGAATCAACTCAGCAATGCCAATTTCTTCTTTAAAATGGACGTGGACGATCTGATCGTCCCTCAATGTGATGTTGGCACTTGGGTGAAGTTGCTTCAATCTCCATCGAAGACTCTTCAGAAATCTGAAAAAGGTCAATAAGAAAGATCTTATAGAAACATATCAAATTCTTGAGGGATTGGACAGGCTAGATGCAGGAAAAATGTTCCTCATGTTGGGGGAGCCCAGAACCAGGGGTCACACAGTTTAAGAATAAGGGCTAGGCCATTTAGGACTGAGATGAGGAAAAAAATTTTCACCCAGAGAGTTGTGAATCTGTGGGATTCTCTGCCACAGAAGGCAGTGGAGGCCAATTCACTGGATGTTTTCAAGAGAGAGTTAGATTTAGCTCCGAGGGCTAACGGAATCAAGGGATATTGGGAGAAAGCAGGAACGGGGTACTGATTTTGGATGATCAGCCATGATCATATTGAATGGCCGTGCTGGCTCGAAGGGCCGAATGGCCTCCTCCTCCACCTATTGTCTATGTTTCTAAGCGCTACAATGCTAAGAACGATATTCTTTTTTGCTTTATCTATTGTACCATGCGTAAATACAATGATGTCAAACCCGGAGACAGTATATTTCTAAGTGGTTGAATCCATAGAATCATATACATTTACAACACATGAGGAAGACATTTAAGTCACCCTTCGTCCTCCCGCGACAAGCTACGACCCTGTCGGCAACAGTTGAAGTCAACTGAAGACAATTTAGTCGGCGGTACCTGTTGCTGGTTGACGTAGGTAGTCTCCAATGGAATTCACCGAAGTCATCTCCCGGCGACAACCTACGACAGCATCTACGACAGGAGAAGACAAGCCCACTGTCGCCGAAGGGTTTTGAACATTTCAAAATCCAGCGGCGACAAGAAAAACGCTACTCCTCTTTAGGCGACTTGAGGAGACGACTCACGACCATACAGGCGTCACCCCGGCGACCATGTGGCGACAGCCTAGTCGTCTGTAGTTGCCGAAAAAATCGCCTAAGTGGGACAGGCCCTTTAGCGTTTTGTTTCCAATACGAGAGCTATTTAAGGTAGACAGACATGCTGGAGAAACTCAGTGGGTGAGGCAGCAGGTGATGGAGCGAAGGAAATAGTTTTGGGTCGAAACCCTTCTTCAGACTATTTAGATTGTTTTTTTACGAATTAAGTACGAAAATAGATGAAGGCAGAGTAATAAACATAGTTTCCCAGAGCCACTGTCGTTCAACATGTTGGCCGTATTCTGCTTGTTTTCTTTCTGATTTTGCAACCTGCAATATATATAGAGAATTTTGCAAGACAATAATCAGAATTTCTTGAAAAACCCTGAGATGTAGACCCATAACCAATAGGGGCGGCACGGTGGAGCAGCAGTAGAGTTGCTGCCTCACAGCACCAGACACCCGGGTTCCATCCTGACTATGGGTGCTGTCTGTACGGAGTTTGTACGTTCTCCCCGTGACCTGCGTGGGTTTTCCCCGGGTGCTCCGGTCTCCTCCAACTCTCAAAAGACGTGCAGGTTTGTAGGCTAATTGGCTTGCTAAAAATTATAAATTGTCCCGAGTGTGTGTAGAATAGTGTTTGTGTGCGGGGATCGCTGGTCGGCGTGGACTCGGTGGGCCGAAGGGCCTGTTTCTGCGCCGTATCTCTAAACTAAACCTGTAATATATACTTTTCTAGGTCTAAGCAATGAAAGTTGGTCCATAATGAAGAACATGGCTACTGAACTGGTTATTATACTGATTGGTTACTTTACCTTGGTTCCAGCTATTCAGGTATGCCTAGTCACTTGTCTTTGCATGCAGCCAGAAGTGTTTCAATACAAAATAAATATAGTTTCATGTTTGATTTGGAAAGTGATTTTACATTTCAAAGTTTAAGAAAGAACTGCAGATGCTGGAAAAATCCAAGGTAGACAAAAATGCTGGAGAAACTCAGCGGGTGAGGCAGCATCTATGGAGCGAAGGAAATAGGTGACATTTCGGGTCGAGACCCTTCTTCAGACTGATGTGGGGGTGGGGGGGGTGCGGGAAGAAGAAAGGAAGAGGCGGAGACAGTGGGCTGTGGGAGAGCTCGGAAGGTGAGGGGAAGGAGGGAGAGAGCAAGGACTACCTGAAATTGGAAAAGTCAATGTTCATACCTTGACTAACTCAGCAGGTCAAGCAGCATCTGCAGGGAGAATGGACAGACAGATGAGGTTTGGGTTGCGACCCTTCTTCAGACGGATGAAGAGTCCCGAACCAAACTTCATCTGCCTATTCCCTCCACAGATGCGGTGTTCCTCCAGCACTTGGTGTAGGAAGGAATTGCAGATGCTGGTTTATACCGAAGCTCGACACAAAATGGAGGAACATCCCCTCATATTTAGCTTGGGCAGCTTACAACGCAGGGTATCCTCATGATTACAGCCTCATGATTTCTCTAATTTCAAGTAACTCCTGCATTCCTTCCCCCTTCTCTCTCCCCCTCCCCCACCACAGTTGACCTTCCAGTTCCATTGTCCATATCCTTGTATCCCTCTCGTGAGCACATCTTCCCCAGCCAACAATGGGCCATTGTGGGCTCCACCCTTCCTCAGGTCATCTGTTGTGAATGAATGTGAGGTTATCCACTTTGGTGGCAAGAACAGGAAGGCAGATTATTATCTGAATGGTGTCAGATTAGGAAAAAGAGAGGTGCAACGACCTGGGTGTGCTTGTACATCAGTCACTGAAAGTAAGCATGCAGGTACAGCAGGCAGTGAAGAAAGCGAATGGCACGTTGACCTTCATTGCGAGAGGATTTGAGTTTAGGAGCAAGGAAATCCTAGTGCAGTTGTACAGGGCCCTGGTGAATGCTGTGGTGGATGTTTATGTTACATTTTTCATTGTGTTTTTGTGTGTTCTTTTTTCATTGTACCGCTGCTGGCAAATTCATTTCACTGCACTTAATGTGCAAGTGACGAATAAAACCGATTGATTGACTTATTGACTGAGACCACACCTGGAGTATTGTATGCAGTTTTGGTCTCCTAATTTGAGGAAGGACATTATTGCTATTGAGGGAGTGCAGCGTAGGTTCACCAGGTTAATTCCCGGGATGGCGGGACTGTCAGATGATGAAAGAATGGGTCGACTGGGCTTGTATTCGCTGGAATTTAGAAGGATGAGCGGGAATCTTATAGAAACATAAAAAATTCTTAAAGGATTGGACAGGCTAGATGCAGGAAAATTGTTCCTGATGTTGGGGCAGTCCAGAACCAGGGGTCACACAGTTTAAGAATAAGGGGTCGGCCATTTAGGATTGAGATGAGGAAAAACTTTTTCTCCCAGAGAGTTGTGAATCTGTGGGATTCTCTGCCACAGAAGGCGGTGGAGGGCAATTCACTGGATGTTTTCAAGAGAGAGCTAGATTTAGCTCTTGGGGCTAACGGAATCAAGGGATATGGGGAAAAAGCAGGAACGGGGTACTGATTGTGGATGATAAACCATGATCATATTGAATGGCGGTGCTGGCTCAAAGGGCCGAATGGTAAACCCCTGCACCTATTGTTCGAAGTTTCTCTCCCTCTTTTCATGCTTTATTTCTCGAGTTATTACTGAAAATGTTTAAAAATCTATCTCCCCTCGGCCTCTCTCCCCCCCACGCTCTCCCTCCCCCCCCCTCTCTCTCTGTCTCTGCCCCTCTCTCTCTCTCTCTCTAATTACAAAATTACACAGATACTTTGTTGTTCACTGAGCTATTTCTCTTCTAATATAATATTTCTTCAATAATTCAATATTCTTGTATTGTGTGAAAGCTGAAAGCATTTCTTGATTGTAATTTGTATTTATTTTTGTGAACTTTGTGACAGGAGTTTTGCTTATTTGCTGTGGTTGGACTCGTATCTGACTTCTTTCTTCAGATGTGTTTCTTCACAACAGTGTTGTCCATTGACATTCGACGCATGGAGGTAAGGTTTAATATGCTCAAACTTAAATGTATTCTCTCTCAAACTGCAGTGTCAGCTTGAATAAATAAGAGGAAATTACCACAGAGATTTAGGGGGTGGGCACGGTGGCGCAGTGGGTAGAGTTGCTGCCTCACGGAGACCCGGGTTCCATCCTGACCACGGGTGCTGTCTGTACGGAGTTTGTACGTTCTCCCCGTGACCTGCGTGGGTTTTCTCCGGGATCTCCGGTTTGCCTCCCACACTCCAAAGACGTACAGGTTTGTAGGTTAATTGGCTTTGGTAAAATTGTAAATTGTCCCTCATGTGTGTGTGTGTGGGGTAGTGTTAGTGTGCGGGGGATCGCTGGTCAGCGCGGATTTGGTGGGCCTGTTTCTGCGCTGTATCTCTAAACTAAACTAAGATAGAGGGCACGAAGATAGACACAAAAAGCTGGAATAACTCAGCGGGACAGGCAGCATCTCTTACGGCTAAAGGAATCAAGGGATATGGGGGGGAAAAGCAGGAACGGGATACTGATTCTGGATGATCAGTCATGATTAGAGCCAGGATGTGTTGGCGCTAAAAAACTCTGAAATAGGCAGGCAAAAAGGCATAATAAAATTACAACAAAGGCACGAAAAAGGCATTTATTGACATAAAAGGATTAAAAAGGCATATATTCCCACCACCAAAATATGGTTAAAAATGATAATATAGTATACTACATTAAATGACCATTTTCCTGTCTTTCATACATTAGATGACCAAAGGCAGAGAGAGAGAGGCAGAGAGAGAGAGAGGCAGAGAGAGAGAGGCAGAGAGAGAGGCAGAGAGAGAGAGGCAGAGAGAGAGAAAGGGCAGGCAGAGAGAGAGGCAGAGAGAGAGAAAGGGCAGGCAGAGAGAGAGAGATAGAGAGAGAGGGGAGATAGGGCAGAGAGACAGAGGGCAGCGAGGAACGATCGCACGTTACAACCCGCCGGCGACTCATTCTGACCGCCACCAAATAACCCCCCCCCCCCCATTGCACACTTCTGCAAGGCGGCCCTGTGATGTCTATGCTCTGACAATTCGAGGGACCAACCCGGTAACAACACTAAGAGCAGCTCCGGGCTGCCGTGCTCCCCGACTAGAATCGACTCGACGCCTAACGGACACATGCTCCGTCCTGCGCTGAGCTTGCTGCGGGCCGGATAAACTATCATGGTGGGCCGGATGTGGCACGCGGGCCATAGTTTGGAGACCCCCTGGTCTGGACCAGTCGCTGACCTTTGTCGATGATTGACCAAGTGTCGGATCAATCCCATTCCCGGAGACGTCATGTTCGTTCGGCTTTTCGGCGTCTTGTCCGGGTAAAACCACAAAAACAGGCTGATTTAGGCACTCGATCGTGCAGTAGACAATAGACAATAGGTGCAGGAGTAGGCCATTCGGCCTTTCGAGCCAGCACCGCCATTCAATGTGATCATGGCTGACCATCCCCAATCAGTACCCCGTTCCTGCCTTCTCCCCATATCACCTGACTCCCTTATTTTTAAGAGCCCTATCTAGCTCTCTCTTGAAAGTATCCAGAGAACCGGCCTCCACCGCCCTCTGAGGCAGAGAATTACACAGACTCACAACTCTCTGTGAGAAAAAGTGTTTCCTCATCTCCGTTCTAAATGGCTTACCCTTTATTCTTAAACTGTGGCCCCTGGTTCTGGACTCCCCCAACATCGGGAACATGTTTCCTGCCTCTAGCGTGTCCAAACCCTTAATAATCTTATATGTTTCAATAAGATCCCCTCTCATCCTTCTAAACTCCAGTGTATACAAGCGCAGCCGCTCCATTCTCTCATCATATGACAGTCCCGCCATACCGGGAATTAACAAAAAGGCATTATCATAGTGAAATCACCAAAAAAGGCATAAAATGGCACTATGGCAAAATCCGGGTTCTAGTCATGATCATATTGAATCGCGGTGCTGGCTCGAAGAGCCGACTGGCCTACTCCATGTTTCTATGTTTAAATTTAATAGACAATAGGTGCAGGAGTAGGCCATTCGGCCCTTCGAGCCAGCACCACCATTCAATGTGATCATGGCTGATCATCCCCAATCAGTACCCCGTTCCTGCCTTCTCCCCATACCCCCTGACTCTGCTATTTTCAAGAACCCTATCTAGCTCTCTCTTGAAAGTATCCAGAGAACCGGCCTCCACCGCCCTCTGAGGCAGAGAATTCCACAGACTCACAACTCTGTGTGAAAAAGTGTTTCCTCGTCTCCGTTCTAAATGGCTTACTCCTTATTCTTAAACTGTGGCCCCTGGTTCTGGACTCCCCCAACATCGCGAACATGTTTCCTGCCTCTAGCGTGTCCAAGCCCTTAACAATCTTATATGTTTCAAGCAATGTTAATAACAATTATGCTAATATGGTACTAAGCGTTGGAGTTTTTCTGATTTCTCTATTTCCCACTAGCTTGCTGATCTTAACAAGCGCCTTCCGGCAGAGGCTGTGCAGGAGATCTCCGATCAAATGAGGCTGCCCCGTTCCAAGTCAGTTCCAAGGCAGAAGAGGTATGAGCGACAGGCTGCCCTGCAGACTTCAGCCCCTTACACCATCTCCCTGCAGCCCTCTTCTTTCAGAAACCTGCGGCTGCCGAAGAGACTGAGGGTGGTGTACTTCTTGGCCAGGACCCGACTGGCACAGAGAATTATCATGGTAGGAACCTGGCAGAATGCGCGATTAATGACAGAGATTGATTTAGTCCAAGATGCGTCTTCGTGTTAGTATATCAGATGCACAGCAAACCTTCGAGGTGTCATTCAGTAACTCGGCGGTTCAGCCTTCGCCTGAGGAGACACGAGGAAAATACAGTCTGAAGAAGGTTCCTCGAACCGTACGTGTCATCGATCATTGTTTAATTTAGAGATACAGTGTGGAAACAGGCCCTTCGGCCCACCGTGTCCGTGCCGACCGGCGATCCCCACACGTTAACACTATCCTACGCCCACTAGGAACAATTTTTACATTTACCAAGCCAATTAACCTACAAACCTGTACGTCTTTGCAGTGTGGGAGGAAACCGAAGATCTCGGAGAAAACCCACGCAGGTGGCGATGAGAACGTACAAACTCCGTACAGACGGCACCTGTAGTCGGGATCGAACCTGGGTCTCTGGCGCTGTGAGGCAGCAACTCTACCGCTGCGCCACCGTGACCGCCTTGTTCTCCAGAGATGCTGCAGTGTAGGCACCTCGTATACATTGCTGGAGCCAAAGTGGAGGTGGTCAAGTTCAAGTACTTAGAAATAAAAGAAGACAGACACAACATGCTGGAGTAATACAGACAATAGGTGCAGGAGTAGGCCATTCGGCCCTTCGAGCCAGCACCGCCATTCAATGTGATCATGGCTGATCATCCCCAATCAGTACCCCGTTCCTGTTTTCTCTCCATATCCCTTGATTCCGTTAGACCTAAGAGCTACACCCAACTCTCTCTTGAAAACATCCAGTGAATTGGCCTCCACTGCCTTCTGTGGCAGAGAATTCCACAGATTCACAACTCTCTGGGTGAAAAGGTTTTTCCTCATCTCAGTCCTGAATGGCCTATCCCTTATTCTTAAACTGTGACTCCTGGTTCTGGACTCCCTCAAAATTGGGGAACATTTTTCCTGCATCCAGCCTGTCCAATCCCTTAAGAATTTTATATGTTTCTATAAGAGTAACAAGTGTCAGGGGATATGGGGAGAAGGCAGGAACGGGTTACTGGTTGTGGATAATCAGCCATGATCACATTGAATGGCGGTGCTGGCTCGAAGGGCCGGATGGCCTACTCCTGCACATATTGTCTATTGTCTACTGTCTAAATATTATTTGGAGTAAATATAATTGGCAATTTGTCCTGTACTAGCCACATCGGAACTGTGGCCAAGAAAGCACACCAACGCCTCTACGTCCTTAGAAGGCTGAGAAAGTTCGGCATGTCCCCAACAACTTTCACCAACTTCTACAGATGCGCTGCAAAAAGCATTTTATCAGGATGCATTGCAGCTTGGCTTGGGAAAAGCTCCATCCAAGACCCGCAAGAAATTGCAGAGAATTGTGGACGCAGCCCAGACCATCACACAAACCAACCTCCCTTCCATTGACTCCATCTACACCTCACGCTGCCTCGGCAAGGCCAGCAGCATAATCAAGGACTAGTCACACCCTGACCACTCCCTCTTCTCCCCTCTCCCATCAGGCAAAAGGTACAGAACGCACACCTTCCAGATTCAGGGACAGTTTCTTCCCAGCTGTTATCAGGCAACTGAACCATCCTACCACAACCAGAGAGCAGTCCTGACCTGTCATTTTTACCTGTGAAAGAAGGAACTGCAGACACAAAAAGCTGGAGTAACTCAACGGGACAGGCAGCATCTTTGGAGAGAAGGAATGGGTGAAGTTTTAGGTCAAGACCCTTCTTCAGACTTACTCCAGCTTTTTGTGTCTATCATTTACCTCATTGGAGCCCTTTGAACTGTCTTTAATCTGACTTTAGACACAAATTGCTGGAGTAACTCAGCGGGTCAGGCAGCATCTCTGGAGAGAAGGAATGGGCGATGACTTGGGTCGAGACCCTTCTTCAGGCCGAGCGTGTGAACCAGCATCTGTAGTTCCAACCTACACGTTTAATCTGACGTTATCTTGCACTAAATGCCTTATCCTTTATCTGTATACTGTGAACGACTTGATTGTAAGCATGTATAGTCTTTTCTTTGACTAGATAGCACACAAGCAATGTGTAGGAAGGAACTGCAGATGCTGGTTTAAACCGAAGATAGACACAAAATGCTGGAGTAACTCAGTGGGTGAGGCAGCATCTCAGGAGAGAAGGAATAGGTGACGTTTCAGGTCGAGACCCTTCTTCTGACTGGACACAAACAAGCTTTTCACTGTACCTGTGAACATGTGACATTAATAAACTAAACTAATCGGCACGGTGGCGCAGCGGTAGAGTTGCTGCCGTACAGCGAATGCAGCGCCGGAGCCCCGGGTTTGATCCTGACTACGGGTGCCGTCTACGGAGTTTATACGTTCTCCCCGTGACCTGCGTGGGTTTTCTCCGAGATCTTCGGTTTCCTCCCACACTCCAAGAGACGTGCAGGTTTGCAGGTTCATTGGCTTGGTAAATGTGTGTAGGATAGTGTTAGTGTGCGGGGATCGCTGGTCGGCGCGGACACAGTGGGCTGAAGGGACTGTTTCCGCGCTGTATCTCTAAACTAAACTAGTCTATAACCATGCTTAAGAAAGAACTGCAGATGCTGGAAAAATCGAAGGCAGACAAAAATGCTGGAGAAACTCAGCGGGTGAGGCAGCATCTATGGAGCGAAGGAATAGGTGACGTTTCGGGTCGAGACCCTTCTTCAGACGTGGCAAGAATGCTGGAAACACTCAGCGGGTGAGGCAGCATCTATGGAGCAAAGCAATAAAATAATACATTTTATTTATATAGCATGTTTAAATCAACTCGTGTTGAAACCAAAGTGCTTTACATAGAAGAAATAATTAAGTTTCCGTACATCCATAGAAAAATTAGAAAAATAAAAAATCCATAGAAAAATAGGTGACGTTTCGGGTCGAGACCCTTCAGACTTGACAAAAATGCTGGAGAAATTCAGCGGGTGAGGCAGCATCTATGGAGCGAAGGAATAGGTGACGTTTCGGGTCTCGACCCTTCTTCAGGCTGATGTGGGAGTGGGGTGGGGGGGGGGCGGGGCACCCCCCCCCCAACCCCACATCAGTCTGAAGAAGGGTCTCGACCTAGTCTACTCGTCACCTAGTCTAAAACTATGCTATAACTGGGATGCACTGTATGAGAGAAAATTTATTTTTCAAAGCCTATGTCCATTTGTTAATGCCTTTTATGCAATTGTTCTTTTTTGAGGTGGGGACGGTGATATGGATTGGGATACTGGTATACACTGACCCTGCCGGCCTGAGGACCCTTTTAGCAGCGCAGGTGACCGAGCAGAGCCCGCTGGGGGAGAACGGCCTGGCCTCCATGGCGGTTCCTCCAGGGGTTTTCCGGAGGGGGGACACCAAGGACGGCCTGCCTGGATTCCCGCCCGACGTCAACCCGGCGGGGCCGGAGAACCAGTCGCTCGACGCGGCCCAGACCAAGAATCCCACCCCGCTGGAACCTTTGCCCTTGCAGTCTCCTGAAAACATCGCCCCCGGTGGCAAAGAAGGGGCCCGGAGAGAGGCCGGCGTCCCCGAGAATGACTTCAAGGTGGAGATTACGTGGGGAGCCCAGGACGAAGAGATGTGGAGGAAGCTCTCTTTCCGACATTGGCCCACACTCTTCAGCTATTACAACAACACTTTGGCAAGGAAGTAAGTAAAACTGTAGTCATCATTTAAAGTCATAAGTGATACAAGTAGAATTAGGCCATCTGGCCCATCACGTCTACTCCACCATTCAATCATGGCTGATCGTTTAAGAAAGAACTGCAGATGCTGGAAAAATCGAAGGTAGGCAAAAATGCTGGAGAAACTCAGCGGGTGAGGCTGCATCTGTGGAGCGAAGGAATAGGTGATGTTTCACATCGAGACCCTTCTTCAGACTGATGTGGGGGGCGGTGGCGGGAAGAAGAAAGGAAGAGGCGGAGACAGTGGACTGTGGGAGAGCTGGGAAGGGGAGGGGAAGGAGGGAGACAGCAGGGACTACCTGAAATTGGAGAAGTAAATGTTCATACCGCTGGGTGTAAATCATGGCTGATCTATCTCTTCCTCCTAACCCCATTCTCCTGCCTTCTCCCCGTAACCCCTGACACCCGTACTAATCAAGAATCTATCTATCTCGGCCTTAAAAATATCCACTGACGGCCTCCACAGCTGTCTGTGGCAAAGAATTCTACAGATTCACCACCCTCTGACTAAAGGAATTTCTACTCATCTCCTTCCAAAAAAAACCATACATTCATGTTCATATGTTTAAGAAAGAACTGCAGATTCTGGAAAAATCAAAGGTACACAAAAATGCTGGAGAAACTCAGCGGGTGAGGCAGCATCTATGGAGCGATGGAATAGGTGACGTTTCGGGTCGAGACCCTTCAGACCCTTCTCCAGTCTTTATATACTTCTGTCAGGTTTTCCCTCAGCCCCCAGTGCTGTAGGGAAAACAATCCAAGTCTATCCATCCATCCTCTCCTTACAGCGTGCAGTCTCTCATCCAGGGAAGGTCCTACTGAATTTCTCCTGTACCGTCTCCAAAGCCTTCACATCATTCCTGCAATGTGGTGACCAGATCTCCACGCGCGCTTCAAGCGTGGTCTCATCAGATTAACTCGACAACTGCTGCAACTCGACTACCTGACATTTATACTCAAGCAAGCCGTAAGCTTACTTTACCACCATTTCTACATGTGCTTGATGGATTTCTCTTTTCGCAAGATACTGCTAGATCTGACGGTCTTGCAAAATGAGTTTTGCACTTAGTGTAGAAGGTAGACATAAATGCTGGAGAAACTCAACGGGTGAGGCAGCATCTGTGGAGCGAAGGAAGAGGTAACGTTTCGGGACGAGGCCCTTCTTCAGACCCTTCTTCATTTTTATCTACCTTCGATGTTTCCAGCATCTGCAGTTCCTTCTTAAACATTTGCACTTAGTATAGTTTAGTTTAGAGATACAGCGCGGAAACAGGCCCTTCGGCCCACCGAGTCCACACCGACCATCGATCCCCGCAAACTAACACTATCCTACACACACGAGGGACACTTTTACATTAACACCAAGCCTACTAACCTACAAACATGCACGTCCTTGGAGTGTAGGAGAAAACCGAGACGTTTTGGGACGGGATTCTTCTTCAGACTATGAAGAAGGGTCTCAACCCGAAACGTCACCTATTTTTTCCAGAGATGCTGCCTGACCCGCTGAGTTACGCCAGCACTCTGTGAAACGTCACCTATCCATGTTCTCCACAGATGCTGCCTGACCCGCTGAGTTACTCCAGCACTCTGTGAAACGTCACCTATCCATGTTCTCCACAGATGCTGCCTGACCCGCTGAGTTACTCCAGCACTTTGTGTCTTATCTTTGGTTGAAACCATTATCTGCAGTTCCGTCCGGCACGCTATGTTAACTGATGCTCGTTTTGTTTTGAACAGGTACGTCAGCATTCTGCCCATCATCCCCGTCTCCTTCCACCTGAGTCTGCAAGATGCGGTGGATGCCAGGCACCCTCAGGACACCAAGCGATACCATTCCCTGTTCCCAGCAGGTTACGGAGAGACCAGGGATCTAAACAAGCCGGGGATCGCCAGGGACCCAAGCAAACAGCAGGCTTCCTCCAAACCGCATGTTCATCTGGACATCACTCTCTACAAGTAAACCTCATGGACACCTGAGTTACTATCACTGCTATTTAAAGCACTTCATTTGTGCTTTCAAGCACATCAGTGCTTGGATTTGGTACTAAGATCTAAAGGTCAAGAGACAATAGATGCAGGAGTAGGCCATTCGGCCCTTCAAACCAGCACTGCCATTCAATGTGATCATGGCTGATCATCCCCAATCAGTACCGCGTTCCTGCCTTCTCCCCATATCCCCTGACTCCACTATCTTTAAGAGCCCTATCTAGCTCTCTCTTGAAAGTATCCAGAAAACCAGCCTCCACCGCCCTCTGAGGCAGAGAATTCCACAGACACAACTCTCTGGGTGAAAAAGTTTTTCCTCATCTCCAATCTAAATAGCCTGCCCCTAATTCTTAGACCATAGGCAATAGGTGCTGGAGTAGGCCCTTCAAGCCAGCACCGCCATTCAATGTGATCATGGCTGATCATCCAAAATCATTACCCCGTTCCGGCTTTTTCCCCATATCCCTTGATTCCCTTAGCCCTAAGAGCTAAATCTAACTCTTTCTTGAAACACGCATAGTCATACCGCGTGGAAATAGGCCCTTTGTCCCAACTTGCCCACACTGACCAACATGTCCCAGCTGCCCGCGTGTGGCCCCTAACCCACTAAACCTACCCTATCCACGTACCTGCGTAAATGTCTCTTAAATGTTGTGATGGTACCTGAGGTACGACTAGTTGCCTATGGTATCTACACCATAGAGTGATACAGTGTGGAAACAGGCCCAACTTGCCCACACTAGCTAACATGTCCCATCTACACTAGTCCCACCTGCCTGCGTTTGGTCCATATCCCTCCAAACTTGTCCTGTCCATGTGAGTGAAGTGCTGTGTCAGCATGAACAGATGTTTGTCATTCATACAGCCACTGGGCCCGTTATGTCTTTGGACAATAGGTGCAGGAGTAGGCCATTCGTCCCTTCGAGCTAGCACCGCCTTTTCAATGTGATCACAGCTGATCATCCCCAATCAGTACCCCGTTCCTGCCTTCTCCCCATATCCCCTGACTCCGCTATCTTTAAGAGCCCCATCTAGCTCTCTCTTGAAAGTATCCAGAGAACCGGCCTCCACCGCCCTCTGAGGCAAAGAATTCCACAGACTCACCACTCTCTGTGTGAAAAAGTGTTTCCTCGTCTCCGTTCTAAATGGCTTACTCCTTATTCTTAAACTGTGGCCCAACTTTAGTTTTGGAGATACAGCACGGAAACAGGCCCTTCGGCCCACCGAGTCCACGCCGACCGTCGATCACCCATTCACACTGGTTCTGTGTTACCCCACTTTCAAATCCACTCCCTACACGATACCTTCAAACTCGCGGGTCTTTGGTGGGGGGGGGAAGCCGGAGTGCCCGGAGAAAACCCAAAGGGAGAACATGCAGACTCCACGCACAGGCAGCACCTGCGGTCAGGACCGAACCCGGGTCTCTGGCGCTGTGCGGCAGCGGCCATGCCAGCTGTGCCACTGTGAGGCAGCAGCTCTCCCCGCTGTTGAAAGAAGTAATACTACTTGTGGATGGTTCCAGTAAACTTCAAAGTAAAAAATCACTTCAGGCTACTGCACAGGCACTGGGATACAATAAGAAGGTGGACAAAAAATGCTGGAGAAACTCAGCGGGTGAGGCAGCATCTATGGAGCGAAGGAATAGGTGACGTTTCGGGTCGAGACCCTTCTTCAGACTGATGTGGGGGTGGTGGGGGGCGGGGGGCCCTCACCTATAGATCCATAGATGCTGCCTCACCCACTGAGTTTCTCCAGCATTTGTGTCTACCTTCGATTTTTCCAGCATCTGCAGTTCTTTCTTAAACATTGGGACACAATAAGACATTGGACATTACTGTTTCTTTTTAAATTTGCTGAGAGAAAATTTAAAATATTGCATGACCATTAAAAACTGCTGAACGATGTAGCTATATTTTTTTGAGAAGGAACTGCCGATGCTGGAAAGGTCGAAGGTGGATAAAAATGCTGCAGAAACTCAGCGGGTGAGGCAGCATCTATGGAGCGAAGGAAATAGGTGACGTTTCCGGTCGAGACCCTTCTTCATATTTAGTGTTTAAGAAGGAACTGCAGATGCTGGAATATCGAAGGTAGACAAAAGTGCTGGAGAAACTCAGCGGGAAATAGGCAACGTTTCGGGCCGAAACCCTTCTTCAGACTTGGTGAATTCAACATTGAATTCACAAATTTCCGGTAGCCCTTGCTGTCTCCTCCCCTTCTCACCTCTCCCTCAGCCCTCGGGCTCCTCCTCTTCCTTTTTCCATTTTCCTTTCTTCTCCCCATCCCCCCCTCCCCACCCTCACATCAGTCTGAAGAAGGGTTTCGGCTCGAAACGTTGCCTATTTCCTTCGCTCCTTAGATGCTGCCGCACCCGCTGAGTTTCTCCAGCACTTTTGTCTACCTTCATATTTAGTTGTTGATTTTAGCTTTTGTTCCATTCTATCTGGCAGGGTTGGAGCGCTTGGCCTGGCGTCGGGAGTCCTGCTTGTCATTCTGCTCTTCTGCTTGTACAAAGTGTTCTGTCCAAAGACCTACGGCCAAGGTGGTCTCTCTCACGGGAGGAGGAGGCGTGGAGATCTCCCCTGCGACGACTACGGCTACTCGCCACCCATTAGCGAGACCTTGCCACTCATATTGAAGGGGCATTTAATGGTGAGTAGGTGCTTGGAAACCACTGCACCCCTGTGTAAATAAAACTCTTTCCATTTACGGATTTTAGTGTTTAAGAAGGAACTGCAGATGCTGGAAAATCGAAGGTAGTCAAAACTGCTGGAGAAACTCAGCGGGTGCAGTGGCATCTATGGAGCGAAGGAAATAGGCAACGTTTCGGGCCGAAACGTTGCCTATTTCCTTCGCTCCATAGATGCCGCTGCACCCGCTGAGTTTCTCCAGCACTTTTGTCTACCTGCAGTTTTTAGTTTTAGAGATACAGCACAGAAACAGGCCCTTCAGCCCACCGAGTCCTCACTGCCCAGCCATCCCCGCAAACTAACACAAGCTGACACACACTAGGGACAATTTATACTTATGTGTCTTTTTCACACAGAGAGTTGTGAGTCTGTGGAATTCTCTGCCTCAGAGGGCGGTGGTGGCAGGTTCTCTGGATACTTTCAAGAGAGAGCTAGATAGGGTTCTTCAAGATAGCGGAGTCAGGGGATATGGGGAGAAGACAGGAACGGGGTACTGATTGGGGATGATCAGCCATGATCACATTGAATGGCGGTGCTGGCTCGAAGGGCCGAATGGCCGACTCTTGCACCTATTGTCCATTGTCTATTGTACCAAGTATACAAACCCAGGCCAATTAATCTACAAACCCGCACGTCTTTGGAGCGTGGGAGGAAACCAAAGATCTCGGAGAAAACCCAGGCAGGTCACGGGGAGAAGGTACAAACTCCGTGCAGACAGCGCCCGTAGTCGGGATGGAACCCGGGTCTCTGGCGCTGCAAGGCAGAAACTCTACCACTGCGCCGCCGTGACCACCCAAGATACAGCATGGAAACAGGCTGATCTGTCCACCAAGTCCAAAGCAACCATCGCTCACTCGTTCATAATAGGGGCAATGTTAAAGTGGGTGAACAACCATCGAGTCAAGCATGTTTTATTATCATATGTCCCAAACATAACAATGACATTTGTAGGAAGGAACTGCAGATGCGGGTTTACATCAAAGAGAGACACAAAACGCTGGAGTAACTGAACATAAGTATTCGGAGTAGAATTAGGGTATTCGGCCCACCAAGTCTACTCTGCCATTCAATCATGGGTGATCTATCTCTCCCTCCCAACCCCAGTCTCCTGCCTTCTCCCCATAACCCCTGACACCCGTACTAATCAAGAATCTATCTAAAATAGACGCAAAACGCTGGAGTAACTCAGCGGGACAGGCAGCATCTCTAGAGAGAAGGAATGGGAGATGTTTCGGGTCGAGACCCATCTTCAGACTGAGAGTCCATATCTTGGTTCCCTTTCACCTGACTCGCTGAGTAGCCCTGTCCCACGGTACGAGTTCATTCCAAGAGCTCTCCCGAGTTTGCCCTGATTCGAACTCGGAGATTTACGGTAATGGCCACTCGTCGGTACTCGGGGCTCTCGTGGACATTTTTCATCATGTTGAAAAATCTTCACGAGTCTTCCCGTGCTTACCTGCCGTTAGCGAATCTTCACGAGTACCTGCCGTTAGCGTTACGAGCCGCGAAGAGACGTCCCCGAGCTCCGACGTACCCGCTACGTTCATTCTCCGTGCTTCCCACGAGTTTGATTTTTTTTAAACTCGGGAGAGCTCTTGGAATGAACTCGCACCGTGGGACAGGGTTACTCCAGCATTTTGTGTCTAGAACAATGAAATTCTTACTTACAGCTGCACAACAGAATATGTCAACAGTACTCTGCAAACAATATAATAAACAAAACAAAATGTTTATTTATGTATATAATCATAAAACAAACAAACAATAATAGCGCAAAAAAAAATAGTGCACCCATTCACACTTGTTCTAAGTTAACAAACTTTTTCATCCACTCCCTACACACTAGGGTTAAATCACAGAGGCCAATTAACCAACAAACCTGCACATCTTTGGGATATTTAGCAATAGAAAAATAGGTGCTGGAGTAGGCCATTTGGCCCCTCCAACCAGCACCGCCATTCAGTAGGTTTAAGAAGGAACTGCAGATGCTGCAAAAATCGAAGGTAGACGAAAATGCTGGAGAAACTCAGCGGGTGAGGCAGCATCTATGGAGCGAAGGAGTAGGCGACGTTTCGGGTCGAGACCTTTCTAGTGTAATTTAGTTTAGAGATACAGCGCGGAAACAGGCCCTTCGGCCCACCGAGTCCACACCGACCAGCGATCCCCGCACGCCAACACTATCCTTCATACACTGGGGACAATTTACATTTATACCAAGCCAATTAACCTACAAACCGGCACGTCTTTGGAGTGTGGGAGGAAACCATAGATCCTGGAGAAAACCCACGCAGGTCACAGGGAGAACGTGCAAACTCCGTATAGGCGGCACCCGTAGTCATTGATCAAACCCGGGTCTCTGGCGCTCTGAGGCAGCGACTCTACCACTGTCCACTGTGCTGCCCCCAAAGCCACATTTGTTTATGTGAAGGATTTGTTTAAGACAGAACTGCAGATGCTAGAAAAATCAAAGGTAGACAAAAATGTTGGAGAAACTCAGCGGATGAGGCAGCATCTATGGAGAGAAGGAATAGATGACTTTTCGGATCGAGACCCTTCTTCAGACTGATGTCAAGTCAAGTCAAGTTTATTTGTCACATACACATACGAGATGTGCAGTGAAATGAAAAGTGGCAATGCTCGCGGACTTTGTGCAAAAAACAAACAAACAAACTACAAACAGAATGGAAGTATAGAATCACATATTCTTTTACATATTAAATATTGTGGGAGGAAGGAAAAGGGGAAAAAAAACGGGGAAAACAAAAAAACAGCAATTTTTAAAAACCAGTAGAGTGGTCCAGTAAAGTTAGTCCCGGGTGAGATAGGAGTTTACAATCCTAATGGCCTCTGGGAAGAAACTCCTTCTCAACCTCTCTGTTCTCACAGGCATGGCAACGGAGGCGTTTGCCTGACCGTAGCAGCTGGAACAGTCCGTTGCAGGGGTGGAAGGGGTCTCCCATGATCTTGTTGTCTCTGGAGTTGCACCCCCTGATGTATAGTTCGTGCAGGGGGGCGAGTGTAGTTTCCATTGTGCGTTCGGCCGAACGCACTACTCTCTGCAGAGCCTTCTTGTCCTGGGCAGAGCAATTCCCAAACCAGATTGTAATATTTCCGGACAAGTTGCTTTCCACAGCCGCTGAGTAAAAGCACTGGAGGATCTTCGGAGACACTCTGAATTTCCTCAATTGCCTGAGGTGGTAAAGGCGCTGCCTTGCCTTACTCACGAGTGCTGCAGCGTGTGATGTCCATGTCATATCCTCGGAGATGTGGACTCCCAGGTATTTAAAACAGCTCACCCTATCCACAGTATCCCCATTTATCCTCAATGGTGTGTACGTCCTCGGATGATGTGCCCTCCTTGTGTACAGTTTTGGTCTCCTAATTTGAGGAAGGACATCCTTGTGATTGAGGCAGTGCAGCGTAGGTTCACGAGATTGATCCCTGGGATGGCGGGACTGTCATATGAGGAAAGATTGAAAAGACTAGGCTTGTATTCACGAGTTTAGAAGGATGAGGGGGAATCTTATAGAAACATATAAAATTATAAAAGGACTGGACAAGCTAGATGCAGGAAACATGTTTCCAATGTTGGGCGAGTCCAGAACCAGGGGCCACAGTCTTAGAATAAAGGGGAGGCCATTTAAGACTGAGGTGAGAAAAAACTTTTTCACCCAGAGAGTGGAGGCCGAATCACTGGATGGATTATTTGAGAGAGATAGATAGAGCTCTAGGGGCTGGTGGAATCAAGGGATTATGGGGAGAAGGCAGGCACGGGTTATTGATTGGGGACGATCAGCCATGATCACAATGAATGGGGGTGGTGGCTTGAAGGGCCGAATGGCCTCCTGCACCTATTTCCTATGTTTCTATGTGGGGTTGGGGGGGGGGGGCAGGAAGAAGAAAGGAAGAGGCGGAGACAGTAGGAGAGCTGGGAAGGGGAGGGGAATGAGGGAGAAAGCAAGGACCACCCGAAACGTCACCTATTCCTTCGCTCCATAGATGCTGCCTCACCCGCTGAGTTTCTCCAGCATTTTTGTCTACCTTACATTCTAATATGATTTTTTTTTCTGAAATGTTTTTTTCTCCTCTAGGATATTGAATGCTTGGCGAGTGATGGGATGTTGTTGGTCAGCTCCTGCCTGTCTGGGCAGATCAGAGTGTGGGATGCACAGACCGGTGATTGTCTCACTGTGATATCAAACTCCAGGTAAAGGATTCACTCACTCAGTTCAGCTCGTTAGATTTCTGGTGTTGAGTCTCAAGTTTGCTTTTGAATCTTCTCATGCTTAAGAAGAATTACACTTGGTACATTCCAGCGGATGAGCTGGGTACAAGGTAATATAATCTGGCTGTTAGATGTAATCAAACAAACTTCCTCACTGTGGTGTCATCCCTATCGGAAGGGAATTTACCAAGGTGTTGACCTTATTTAAGAATAAGGGGTAAGCCATTTAGAGCGGAGACAAGGAAACACTTTTTCACACAGAGTTGTGGGTCCGTGGAATTCTCTGCCTCAGAGGGCGGTGGAGGCCAATTCTCTGGATACTTTCAATAGAGACCTAGATAGGGCTCTTAAAGATAGTGGTCAGGGGATATGGGGAGAAGGCAGGAACGGGGTACTGATTGGGGATGATCAGCCATAATCACATTGAATGGCGGTGCTGGCTCGAAGGGCCGAATGGCTTACTCCTGCACCTATTGTCTATTGTCTGTCAAAGTATACGGCAGGATATAGGTCGACTAGAGGGCGTCACGGTGGCGCAGCGGTAGAGTTGCTGCCTCACAGTGCCAGAGACACGTATGCGATCCTGACTGCGGGTGCTGTCTGTACGGAGCTTGTACGTTCACCCCAGGAAACACCCTCCCTGTTTCTCCAGATGCTCCAGTTTCCTCCCAGCACGCAACAAAAGCTTTTCGCTGTATCTCAGTACACGTGACAATAAACTAAACTGAACTAAGTCAGTGGGTCAGGCACCATCTCAGTTTAAATGCATATCTAATGTGTACCTAAGTGATTATGTATAGTGATACTCGTACTGAAGATAGACACAAAATGCTAGGGTACCTCAGTGGGACAGACAGCATCTCTGGGGTGCAGAAATCATTTAGTTTAGTTTGGAGATACAGCGCGGAAACAAGCCCTTCGGCCCACCGGGTCCGGGCCGACCAGCGATCCCCACACGTTAACACTATCCTACACACACACTAGGGACAATTTACACTTACACCAAGCCAATTATCCTACAAACCTGTGCGTCTTTCGAGTGTGGGAGGAAACTGAAGATCTCGGAGAAAACCCACGCAGGTCACGGGGAGAACGTACAAACTCCGTACAGACAGCGCCCGTAGTCGGGATGGAACCCGGTCCCCGGCGCTGCCAAGTGCTGTGAGGCAGCGACTCTACCACTGCGCCACCATGCCGATTAGATGCACAGAGTCCCTTGCCCAGAGTAGGTGACCATGTATACACTGTTAATGGATCGATTGTAATCATGTATGGACTATCTGCTGACTGGTTAGCACTCCACAAGAGCTTATCACTGTACCTGTTGGTATTTATCAAGCTGGGTAATAAAAGTCAATTTTATTCGTCACATACACCCGAAGGTGCAGTGAAATGAATTTGCCAGCAGCGATACACTTGAAAAGAACACAATACACAATAAGATTTAACACAAACATCCACCACAGCATTCTTCACTGAGGTGGAAGGCAACAAAGTTCAGTCAGTCCTCCTCCTTTGTTCACCCGTGGTCGGGGCCATGAACCCTCCGTTGTCGCCGCTACGGACGGACGGATGTACAAGCCCTCTGGTCGGGATGATCCAAACTCCGATGTCGGGACGGTCGAACACACTGCGCGGCTTGGAGGTCCCGACTCGGCACTTTCCTACCGGAGACCGCGGCTTCAGGATGTTATAGGCCGCAGGCGTGACAATAAGCTAAACTGAACTGCAAATGCTTTCAAGTCGATGATCACTTCCATGGTTTGTTTTCAGGCAATGGAGAGAGAGCGGTGTTCTCCTCGATCGGCAGCAGAGCCGGGAATACATTTCGGATCCTGAAAACGGAGAGGATGATGTGTATGAGAATGGATACACCTTCCAGAGGCAGCTCACCTCGACCCAGCCCCTTCTCTTCACCGACCAGCCTGACCTATCCAGCTTTATAGACACCAACTTTGCCGAGCAGATGAAAGAAGACCACACGGCTCCCAGGCAGAGGATTATCTCCGAGTGTTCGCAAGAGACTGGCTACGACTTTGGCCGGGCGTACGACAAGGCGTACGAGGATCATAAGATGCTCAACGCGCAAAACTTGCGGGGCTTCCCATCCCGCCCAGCGCCCGTCAAGTCCCAAACGTCAGTGAACCTGAAGTCACAGGGCTGGGACGGCAGCTGCAACCACCGCAGGAGAAGTCTCGGAGACGAGCCCTTGGCTGTGTACGAGATGGGCTCAGCCCTGCCCGTGGGCGGTGGGGACGGTGAAAGCTCTGTGTGGAGTCTGGGCATACAGGGCAACCTCATCGTGACCGGACGGAGTGACGGCAGGCTCCAGGTAACTATTCCGCTCTTCCCGACTTCCTCACAATTTGTCAAATGAACATTTCATTACTTTGGGAAATTAGGATTAAGGTTTAGCGTCATTATTGTCACGTGCACCGAGGTACAGTGAAAAGTTTTTATTTTGCCTGCCGCGCACATCTCATTTAAACCTTGCTCCTTTAAATGTGGAACGGTTTCCTATGTAGATTCATAGACTGATACAGTGTGGAAACAGGCCCTTCGGCCCAACTTGCCCACACCGGCCAACATGTCCCAGCTACTCTAGTCCCACCTGCCAGCATTTGGTCCATATCCCTCCAAACCTGTCCTATCCATGTACCTGACTTAAGGGCCTGTCCCACTTGCCGATTTTTTCGGCGACTGCCGGCGTCATATCAGTGTCACCAATTTTGACCATTTCAAAATCCAGCGGCGACAAAAAAAATGTTGTGACACTTGAAAAAACACCGCGCATCAATACGTCATCACGCCGCATCACGACGAGAATTTTTCGGTGACCTGATACGTCAGTCAATGATGATGGCAGTCGCCGAACTGTTTCTTAAAAGTTGGGATAGTCCCAGCCTCAACTACCTCCTCTGGCAGCTTGTTCCATACACCCACCACCCTCTGTGTGAAAATGTTAACCCATTGATTCCCATTAAATCTTTTCCCCTTCACCTTGAACCTATGTCCTCTGGTCCTCGATTCACCTTCTTTGAGCAAGAGACTCTACCGATCTACCCGATCTATTCCTCTCATGATCTTATCCACCTCTATAAGATCACCCCTCATCCTCCTGGGCTCCATGCAATAGAGACCCAGCCTACTCAACCACTGCCTATAACTTAGACCCTCTAGTCCTGGCAACATCCTCGTAAATCTCTACCCTTTCCAACTTGACAACATCTTTCCTAATACACGGTGCCCAGTATTTAACGCAATATTCTAAATGCGGCCTCACCGATGTCTTATACAACTGCAACATGACCTCCCAACTTCTAAACTCAATATTCTGGCTGTTGAAGGCCAAATTTAGACCACCCGATCTACCTGCGACTCCACCTTCAAGGAACCATGCACCTGTACTCCTAGATCCCTCTGCTCTACAACACTACCCAGAGGTCTACCATTTACTGTGTAGGTCCTGCCCTTGTTCGACGTCCCAAAATATATTACCTCACACTTCTCTGTATTAAATTCCATCAACCATTCCTCCGCCAATCGATCCAGATCCTGCTGCACCCGGCCAATCGATCCAGATCCTGCTGCAATCTTTCACAACCATCTTCACTATCTGCAAAAACCACTATTTTTGTATCATCAGCAAACTTGCTAATCTTGCCCTCTATGTTCTCATCCAAATCATTGATGTTGATGTGGTTCTGAACACATTAAAAAAAAGCAGGGAGAAGTATGAAGACACACAGATAAAGAGTACACAGTGAAACAGCCTGCACCAGGCTGGCAATGTCAAAGGCTTAGCTTTAAGGTGACAGGAGCAATGATTAAAGGAGATTTGCAGAGCAAGATGTTTTACACAGAAGTGCCTGAGACGTGCTGCCAGGGGTCATAAGTGATAGGAGTAGAATTAGGCCATTCGGCCCATCAAGTCTACTCCGCCATTCTATCATGGCTTATCTATCTCTCCCTCCTAACCCCATTCTCCTGCCTTCTCCCCATAACCCCTGACACCCGTACTGATCAAGCATCTATCTATCTCTGCCGTAAAAATATCCATTGACTTGGCCTCCACAGCCGTCTGTGGCAAATAATTCTACAGATTCACCACCCTCTGACTGAAGAAATCTCTCCTCACCTCCTTCCTAAAAGAACATCCTTTGATTCTGAGGCTGTGAGCTCTGGTCCTAGACTCTAAAAAACACCCTCTCCACATCCACTATCCAAGCCTTTAACTATTCTGTATGATTCAATGAGGTCCCCCCCCCCCTCATTTATCTAAACTCCAGCGAATACAGGCCCAGTGCTGATAAATGCTCATCATAGGTTAACCCACTCATTCCTGGGATCATTCTTGTAAACCTCCTCTGGACCCTCTCCAGAGCCAGCACATCCTTCCTCAGATATGGGGCCCAAAATTGCTCTCAATATTCCAAATGCGGCATTATTAGCGCCTTATTCATTGCCCTCCATAATAACAAAGACCCAGCATTTGTTTATTTGCCTCTGTACTCCACAATTTGAGATTTGTAATCAAAAGCATCACGTGTGGTTAAAGTGCACATTGTCAGATTTTATTAAAGGCCATTTTTATACATTTTGGTTTCACCATGTAGAAATTACAGCTGTGTTTATACATAGTCCCCCTCCCCCCATTTCTGGGCACCATAATGTTTGGGATACATGGCTTCACAGGTGTTTGTAATTGCTCAGGTGTGTTTAAATACCTACTTAATACAGGTATAAGAGAGTTCTCAGCACCTAGTCTTTCCTCCAGTCTTTCCATCACCTTCGGAAACTTTTATTGCTGTTTATCAACATGAGGACCAAAGTTGTGCCAATGAAAGTCAAAGAGGCCATTATGAGACTGAGAAACAAGAATAAA
Source organism: Malacoraja senta (assembly GCA_038087875.1). Lineage (NCBI taxonomy): Eukaryota > Metazoa > Chordata > Chondrichthyes > Rajiformes > Rajidae > Malacoraja > Malacoraja senta. Next base: position 75,084 of record JAXLNO010000226.1, on the reverse strand, counting down.
ACTGTTAGAGACATCAGCCAAACTTTAGGCTTACCAAAATCAACTGTTTGGAACATCATTAAGAAGAAAAGAGAGCACTGGTGAGCTTACTAATCGAAAAGGGACTGGCAGGCCAAGGGAGACCTCCACAGCTGATGACAGAAGAATTCTCTTTATAAAGGGCCTGTCCCACTTTCACGACCTAATTCACGACCTCTGCCGAGTTTGCCCTTGACTCATACTCGCAGCATGGTCGTAGGAGGTCGTAGGTAGGTTGTAGCAGGCCGTGATGCTAGTCGTAGGTACTCATGGCATCAAGTAGGTCGGGGCGTTTTTTCAACATGATGGAAAATGTCCACGAGTAAAAAAGGTCGTGAATTAGGTCGTGAAAGTGGGACAGGCCCTTTAAAAAGAAAAATCCCCAAACACCTGTCCGACAGATCAGAAACACTCTTCAGGGGTCAGGTGTGGATTTATCAATGACCACTGTCCGCAGAAGACTTCATGAACAGAAATACAGAGGCTACACTGCAAGATGCAAACCACTGGTTAGCCGCAAAAATAGGATGGACAGGTTACAGTTTGCCAAGAAATACTTAAAAGAGCAACCACAGTTCTGCAAAAAGGTCTTGTGGACAGATGAGACAAAGGTTAACTTATATCAGAGTGATGGCAAGATCAAAGTATGGAGGAGAGAAGGAACTGCCCAAGATCCAAAGCATACCACCTCATCTGTGAAACACAGTGGTGGGGGTGTTATGGCCTGGGCATGTGTGGCTGCTGAAGGTACTGACTCACTTATCTTCATTGATGATACAACTGCTGATGGTAGTAGCATAATGAATTCTGAAGTGTATCGACACATCCTATCTGCTCCAGTTCAAACAAATGCCTCAAAACTCATTGGCCAGCGATTCATTCTACAGCAAGACAATGATCCCAAACATACTGCTAAACCAACAAAGGAGTTTTTCAAAGCTAAAAAATGGTCAATTCTTGAGTGGCCAAGTCAATCACCCGATCTGAACCCAATTGAGCATGCCTTTTATATGCTGAAGAGAAAACTGAAGGGGACTAGCCCCCAAAACAAGCATAAGCTAAAGATGGCTACAATACAGGCCTGGCAGAGCATCATCAGAGAAGACACCCAGCAACTGGTGATGTCCATGAATCGCAGACTTCAAGCAGTCATTGCATGCAAAGGATATGCAACAAAATACTAAACATGACTACTTTCATTTACATGACATTGCTGTGTCCCAAACATTATGGTGCCCTGAAATGGAGGGACTATGTATAAACACTGCTGTAATTTCTACATGGTGAAACCAAAATGTATAAAAATGGCCTTTATTAAAATCTGACAATGTGCACTTTAACCACATGTGATTTTTTCTATTACAAATCTCAAATTGTGGAGTACAGAGGCAAATAAATAAATGATGGGTCTTTGTCCCAAACATTAAGGAGGGCACTGTAGAAACTCAGCATTACATCCCTGTTTTTGTATACAAGCCCTCTTGAAATAAATGCTAGCATTGAGTTTGCTTTCTTGACTACCGATTCGACTTGCAGATTAACTTTTTGGGAATCCTGCAGCAGCACTCCCAAGGCCCTTTGCTCCCCTGATTAAAGGATTCATACTCCATTTAGAAAATAATCGACACTTTTATTCTTATTACCAAAATGCATGACTCCACACTTTGCTACGCTGTATTCCATCTGCCACTTCTCTGCCCACTCTCCCAACCTGTCCAAGTCCATCTGCAGAGTCCCTGCTTTCTCTACACCACCTGCCCTTCCAACTATTTTCGTATCATCCGCAAACTTGGCCACAAAGCCTTCAATCCCCTCGTCCAAACCATTATTATACATGGAAGAGGGCGGAGGAAAAGTGTGGTTTAAGAATCTCTCACAAAGGCGCGTGGATATGGAGGGATGTGGATCACGTGCGGGCAGAGGAGATTAGTTTAACTTGGCGTCATGTTCAGCATGGACAGTGTGGGCCGAAGGGCCTCTTCCTGTGCTGTGCTGTGCTGTTCTGTAGAAGAGCTACTGTGCGGCATTTAAGTAATTGGGGTTTGGCACGGTGGCGCAGCAGTAGAGTTGCTGCCTTGCAGCTCCAGAGACCCAGGTACTGTCTGTACGGAGTTTGTACGTTCTACCCATGACCCGCGTGGGTTTTCTCCGGGTGCTCCGGTTTCCTCCCACACTCCAAAGACGTACAGGTTTGTAGGTTAATTGCCTTGGTATAATTGTAAATTGTCCCTAGTGTGTGTAGGATGGTGTTGGTGTACGGGGATCGCTGGTTGGTGCAATTTCCACACTGTATCTCGAAACTTAATTTAAAATTAAATCCAGATCTACTGTATAAATGATAATGTTTTAATATTTAACCCTTTGTCCACCTTATTTCAGGTGTGGAACGCTGCTGATGGATTGCTTCGATGCAGTGAGGAGGAGGGCTCGTCAGGGATAACTGCACTGGCTTTCATCACAAACAGGTAGAGACTTGTGTACATGGAATGGTCCACCCCCCTCATCCTTACACAACAAAATGTGATGAAGGGTCCTGGCCCAAAAACCATCCATGTGCAGGAAGGAACTGCGGACGCTGGTTTACACCGAAGATAGACACAAAATGCTGGAGTAACTCAGCGGGTCAGGCGGCATCTCTGGTGAACAAGGATAGGTGTGGAGAAAGTCCGAAGAAAGGTCTCTACCTGAAACGTCACCTGTCCATGTTCCCCAGAGGTGCTGCCTGTCCCGATGAGTTACTCCAGCACTCTGTGAAACGTCAAATGTCCATGTTCTCCACAGATGCTGCCTGACCCGCTGAGTTACTCCAGCACTCTGTGAAACGTCAGTTGTCCATGTTCTCCACAGATGCTGCCTGACCCGCTGAGTTAAGGGAGTGTTCCACTGCGGCGACCTAATTGGCGAGTTTAGAAGTTTGAAAAAATGACATGTTGATAGTTTAACACCTTGATAGTTACTTAGAAACATTTTGCAGAGACCATTATGTCTAGTAGGAACAAGGAACTGCAGATGCTGGTTTACAAAACAAGACACAGAGTGCTGAAGTAATTCACTGGGTCCGGCAACATCTCTGGAGAACATGGGTTGGTGACGTTTCGGGTCAGGGCCCTTTCCGATGAAACAGTGCGGCACGGAGGCCCAGCGGTAGAGTTGCCGCCTCACAGCGTCAGAGACGCGGGTTCGATCCTGACTACGGAGTTTGTACGTTCTCCCTGTGACCGCGTAGGTTTTCACCGAGTGCTCTGGTTTCCTCCCACATTCCAAGGACTTGCAGGTTAATTGGCGTATGTAAATTGTCCCTAGAGTGTTGGATAGAACCAGTGTATGGGGTGATCGCTGGTCGGTACTGATTCAGTGGGATGAAGGCCCTGTTTCCACGCTGTATCTCTAAACTAAACGAAACTCAACTTCAGATTATTCCGTCACTTCCAACCTAACTGTTGCTATCTTGTGTAATAATTGGTGAGACAGTTATTTTTTATATTGTTTCGTTTTTAGTTTTAGAGATACAGCTCGGAAACAGGCCCTTCGGCCCACCAAGTCTGCACCGACCAGCGATCCCCGCACATTAACACAACCCTACATACAGGGGACAATTTACACTTATACCAAACATACAAACCCAAGCCAATTAACCTACAAACCTGTACCTATTTGGAGTGTGGGGGGGAAACCGATGATCTTGGAGAAAAAAGCCGGCATTCAATACCATCATCCCCTCCAAGCTGGTTACCATGGAACTGGGCCTCTGCGCATCCCTCTGCAATTGGATCCTCATCCACAGATGGGCTCGGACAAAACACTGAACTTTATTAGCCAATTAACTGTTATTTGCACTTTATCAGTATATTGATTCATGTGTGTATATATTTACAGAATGCCTTGTAGTCAAGGCCTACTATGTTCTGTCGTGCTGAAGCAAAGCAAGAATTTCATTGTCCTATCAGGGACACATGACAATAAACTCACTTGAACTTGAGTCTGTTCGAATTGGAGAAATACTTCATCCTCATTAACAATCAGCACGGGAGCACCTCAAGGCTGCGTACTCAGTCCCCTGCTGTACTCAATCTATACTCATGACTACGTAGCCAGATATAGGGCGAACTCCATCATCAAGTTTGCCAACGACACCACTGTTGTTGGACAAATTACAGATGACGATGAGTCAGAGTATAGAAGTGAGATCGACCGATTGACCAAATGGTGCCAGCACAATTACCTGGCTCTCAACATCAGTAAGACCAAGGAACTGATTGTGGTAGCGGAAGGATAAGAACCCACAATCCTGTTTATATCAATAGGACGATGGTGGAGAGGGTCAATAAATTCAATTTCCTGGCCGTGCATATTTCCAACGATCTTTCCTGGACCCAGCACACCGATGCAATTATAAAGAGAGCACATCAGCAATTCTACTTCCTGAGAAGATTAAGGAGATTCGGTATGTCAGAGAGGATTCTCTTGTGCACAGTAGAGAGCATACTGACTTGCTGCATCGTGGCCTAGTTCGGCAACTTGAACGTCCAGGAGCGAAAAAGAATGCAGAAAGTTGTGACCACTGCCCAGTCCATCACTGGCTCTGACCTCCCCACCATCGAAGGGATCTATCGCAGTCGCTGCCTCAAAAAGGCAGCCAGCATCATCAGAGACCCACACCATCCTGGCCACACACTCATTTCACCCCTGCCATTGGGAAGAAGGTACAGGAGCCTGAAAACTGTAACGTCCAGGTTCAGGAACAGCTTCTTCCCTACAGCCATCAGGCTATTAAACACAACAACGAATAAGCTCTGAACTACAACAGACTATTATAATGATTATCATTATTGCACTGTTATGGTTTGTTCTCGTTTATCATATTGTTTACAGTGTACTATGTTTACATATTCTGTTGTGCTGCAGCAAGTAAGAATTTCATTGTTCTATCTGGGACACATGACAATAAAACACTCTTGACTCTTGGTCACGGGGAGAACGTACAAACTCCGTACAGGCAGCACCCGTGGTCGGGATGGAACCCGGGTCTCCGGCGCTGCAAGTGCTGTAAGCAAGCGCCCGTGTCTAAATGCTTGTACTGTTTCAGATTCTTTGCAGATTTTAAGACATATCAGTGCTGTTAAATCAGCCATGGTTGTCACATCTGATAGTGGCCTGTGGAGTAGCAGTGGTAACATTTACCATGAAACTGTTTTGGACAGCTTGCAAACATGTTGGTGCCAAAACAGAACGCGGAAATTGTTGTATGTCTGTACTCAAAACAATCGGCGCTTAGTAAAGTAACTCTACTTTCTCTTACAGAATTGTTGCAGCCAGACTGAATGGTTCATTAGATTTCTATTGTTTAGATACCAATAAGACTTTGAATCAGCTTCAATACAGAGGTAGGACAAAGATATTTTTTGTTGCAATGGTTATTTCTCTTCTGTTTCTGGCCTTCTCTCACGGTTATTATGCACCTTGTCCATTGTTAACTTGGTTGGGAAATCGTTAACTAATCCTGAGCCTAACATCCTTTGATGCACCACGCAGAGTGTGGGATTAAATTGATTGCACCTCAAAAAAAATCTGGAGCCGTCATAGAAGTCAGCCTTCCATACTCTGCCATTCTATTCTATATTCTCTTCTGCAATCTTTCTATATTCTAATTTCTCCTAATTTCTCATATAGTCTTATAAGTTTGTGAATTAATATGATTGATTAATTATTACATTAATTAATACATAATACGTGAATTAATACATACGATTTCATTTATTTATAGATATTGTTTATGACACTTTATAAATATTCTTGTTTTGTTTTTTGTATGCTGTTTCACACTTGCTTTTTATTCTTTTACTCTGTTCGAAATAAAGAATTAAATAAATAAATAAATAGATTGATGGGTGGCGGAGAAGGGGTTGGAATAAATATATACTTCCTCCTACTTCTTTTCGAACATGTAAGAAAAAGTATACTTCCTCCTACTCCTTTTCGAACATGTAAGATTTAAATTGTGATGTTGATGAGAAGTTATTTACTGAGTTGTGTGGAGGTTTATTGTTCACTAGACCAAGTTCAGACTCCCCCAACGCACCCGTTCCGCACCCGTTGCCCCCCACGGGAGGCGTGGTCCTCCAACTCAAGCCGTTCCCGAACGTACGATTCCATCACTCCCCCGCCTCCCTCTTTAAAAAAAAAAGATTCCAATTGCACTTGCCCTGCGTGTTGCAACAGCAATTCGCCCTCCCCCTCCCGTGAGGTGAAATGTTCAGAGTGTTCCTGTGTCGCAACATTGTGTCGAAGTGTGTCGGAAGCTGGCAGGAATGATTTTAACAGTAAAAATCTTGTGAAAGTTGACATTTTTAAAGCTGTAATCGCGATAACTTGTGAAATAGAGGATGAAATCTTCAGTGAAGCTGATCACTGCTAGCCGAGCCATTGCGACGTCATCAGTTGATGCTGGTCGTTTAAATTCAGAGTCTTTTAATGTTTTTAAACTTTAATCAGTAGTAAGTCGAGAAATAAAGTATAAAATATTCAGTGAAGGTAATCTCTGCCTGGAGAGGAAAAATGTGAATCAGAATATGTAAAAATTTTATTGTTACCGCGTGATGTTTTTACGAAGATGTAAAGACACACACATATACACACAAACAAGATCAGAGTTTAAATCAGTATATGATTTCATTTTATTGTTATTTTGCTTTATTTTTAACTTTTTTTGTTTTACATGTTCAAAATGAAAAATATACTACTATATATTATCTATATTCTCTTCTATATTCTCTATATTCTTTCTCTATTATATATTCTATATATTCCATATTCTCTATATTTTATATTCTATTCTGTATTTGATATAAGGTCATGTGATAGGAGCAGGATTAGGCCATTCAGCTAGTACTTAGGTATGCGTTCATCTATATGTGTGTACCTTCTACATATTTAGAGATGGAGAAGAAGATCATATGAAGGGTCTCCACCCGAAACGTCACCCATTTCTTCTCTCCAGAGATGCTGAGTTACTCCAGCATTTTGTGTCTATCTTCGGTTTAAACCAGCACCTGCAGTTCCTTCTTACACATAAGATCATCACTGCTGCTTAAGTCAGACTATCTCGTGACTGTTTACTCGCTTGCACCATCTCCGTCATCAACTCGGCCGTCTGTTATGAGTGTGTCATCAGCAAGTTCACAAGATCGTTAGTGATCGGGGCAGAATTAGGCTATTCGGCCCATCAAGTCTACTCCGTCATTCAATCATGGCCGACCTATCTCTCCCTCCTGACCCTGTTCTCCTGCCTTCTCCCCATAACCCCCGACACCCTTGAATATATTCTATATTCTGTATTCTATTCCATATTCTATTCCGATGATTTAGTGATTAACAAATTAATAAAATAAACTATTCCATTCTTTGCTAATTCCGACGACTTTTTGACATGAGATTTTCAAACTTTCAAAATTGTTGTCCTTGAATTCGTAACCTTCTAAGCATTTGTTAGACAGTGTCATAAATAAGAAGATATGAGATTCCTCCTAGCAGGTAAACAAGACCAATTCCAAAAGATTTGGTCTCCATATATCGACTTACTACAAACATAGGGTGCAACAAAATGTTGATAGTAAATGGTTTTAGGACCTGGCGAGGGGTGAGTAAAGATAAGAAGTAGGTACATCCCTTTCATATTGTCCTATCTTATTTTCTTTTTTCTCTTTTTTTCTTTTCTTCTTTAACTACTTCTTGTGGTTTAGGTTCACATGTGTGTTCCTGAACCACTTTTTCATTCACTCACTGACTGTCTTTGCTAGCTCTTTCTATCCTTTCTTTCTATTAAAGTTGAAAAACAGAAGTGGTACAAGAACTGTATACATTTACGTTATTGCAGATTACTGTAATGTAAAATACTTCTAATAAAAAAGACAGTGTCATAAATAACCATCACAGAACCTGCGTACTATACATATAATCAACAATTCCATGAGTCAGCTCAGTTTCCCGTTCAGCATTCTTTCCATGACAACCCTATCCCGTATTTACTTTCATCTCTTATTAGAGTCATGGAGCTGTTCAGCATGGGAACAGGCCCTTTGGCCCAACTCACCCATGCCAGCTGAAATGCCCCCCTGAGCTAGTCCCATTGGCCTGCCCTGGCCCATATCTTCTTGCTTCATAGTTGATTGACCTTTCAATCATTATACACCCTATTTTCATAGGGTCGTAAGTGATAGAAGCAGAATTAGGCCATTTGGCCCATCAAGTCTACTCAGCCTTTCAATCCTGGCTGATCTATTTCTCCCTCCTAACCCCATTCTCCTAACCCCAAACTGTCATAGTCATACAGCGTGGAAACAGGCCCTTCGGCCCAACTTGCCCGTGACAACCAACATGTCCCATGTACACTAGCGCCTGTCTGCCTGTCAGTCATGCAGTCAACTAGTTTGTTAAGAAACTTGACACATTTTACAGTGTTAAAAGTGTTCTGTACATATACGTCGTTATAGAGTCATAGAGTGATACAGTGTGGAAACAGGCCATTCGGCCCAACTTTCCCCCTCCCGTCAACATGTCCCAGCTACACTAGTCCCACCTGCCTGCGTTTGGTCCATATCCCTCCAAACCTGTCTATCCATGTACCTGTCTAACTGTTTCTTAAACGTTGGGATAGTCCCAGCCTCAACTACCTCCTCTGGCAGCTCGTTCCATACACCCACCACCCTTTGTGTGAAAAAGTCAGCCCTCGGATTCCTATTAAATCTTTCCCCCGTCACCTTGAACATATGTCTATTACTTTATCAGTAAAATTACTTTTTCAGATGTGCCTTCAATCACTTCCTCTAACATTATTGTCTAAAAGTTGTGATAGAGTCAGAGTCTTGCAGCGTGGAAACCAGCCCTCAGGCCCAACTTGCCCACGCCAGCCAACATGTCCCATCCTCACTAGTCCCTCCTGCCTGCCTGTCTGTCGTACTAATTTAAAACCAACTCGTTTGTTAAGAAACGTGAAACGTTTTATTGTGTTAAAAGTGCTATGTACATCCACATTATTAAATCACGATTTAATACCACCCTTCATAGTCGCAGCAGGTCTCCGAAAATGTTCAACTTGTTGAAAATCCAGCGGCGACCAGAACAAGGTACATCTCTTTGGGCGACTACTCACGACCATACAGTTTTCACCCCGCGACATGTCGCCTGTATAATCGTGAGTCGTCTCCTCAGTCTCCCAAAGAGTCGTCGCGTCTTTCTGGTCGCCGCTGGATTTTCAACATGTTGAACATTTTCGGCGACCTATGACGGGTGCCGGCAGTCGCCGAAAAAGTGGGACAGGCCCATGACTCTTATAACCCTTATCATGTATCTATACACTGTAAATGGCTCGATTGTAATCATGTATTGTCTTTCCGCTGACTGGTTAGAACGCAACAAAAGTCGTTAGATTACAGTCGGTACCCGTGACTGTAATCTAAACTAAAACTGTTCAACTGTAACTGTCTTGCTATGCACATATACATTTTAATTCCTCAATGCCAGTACTAACTCTTTCTATATACATATATGTTGTAAAATCACTTTTAATTCCACACTGGGCTCCTCAAATTGTGTTTCTTATTTTCTTTTGGTGCTCTTGAAATTGAATTCTGTCCTTGATTTGTGTACTGTGGTGTTTTTATATTTAATTTATTCCCATTATGTGTTTTGTATTTTTTTTTTTGTGATTCTATGCATTGTAAGGTGTCCTTGGGTTTTAGAAAGGCGCCAGTAAATAAAATGATTATTATTATTATTACTAACTCTTGCTATACACAAATACATAAAAACAGAAACATAGAAAAATAGGTGCAGGAGTAAGCCATTCGGCCCTTCGAGACAGCACCGCCATTCACTATGATCATGGCTGATCATCGACAATCAGTACCCCGTTCCTGCTTTCTCCCCATATCCCTTGATTCCGTTAGCCCTAAGAGCTAAATCTAGCTAAAACATCCAGTGAATTGGTCTCCACTGCCTTCTGTGGCAGAGAATTCCACAGATTCACAACTCTCTGGCTGAAAAAGTTTTTCCTCATCTCAGTCCTAAATGGCCTGAACCTTATTCTTGAATTGTGACGGTACACAAAAATGCTGGAGAAACTCAGCGGGTGCAGCAGCATCTATGGAGCGAAGGAAATAGGCAACGTTTCGGGCCGAAACCCTTCTTCAGACTGATAGGGGGTGGGGAGAAGAAAGGAAAAAAGGAAAAAAGGTGGAGGAGGAGCCCGAGGGCTGGGGGATGGGAGGAGACAACCAGAGGGCTGATGAAGGGGAGGGGACAGCAAGGGCTAGCAGAATTGGGAGAATTCAATGTTCAAGCCCCCAGGATGTAGACTGCCCAAGCGGAATATGAGCTGCATTTCCTCCAATTTCCAGTGTTGCTCGCTGTGGCCATGGAGGAGACCCAGGACAGAGAGGTCAGATACGGAATGGGAGGGAGAGTTGAAGTGCTGAGCCACCGGGAGGTCAGGTTGGTTATTGCGGACCGACCGGAGGTGTTCGGCGAAACGATCGCCAAGCCTCCGCTTGGTCTCACCGATGTAGATCAGCTGACATCTAGAGCAGCGGATGCAATAGATGAGGTTGGAGGAGATGCAGGTGAACCTCTGTCGCACCTGGAACGACTGCTTAGGTCCTTGAATGGAGTCGAGTTAAATTGTGACCCCTGGTTCTGGATTCGCCCAACATCAGGAACATTTTTCCTGCATCTAGCCTGTCCAATCCTCTATGAATGTTACATGTTTCGATACAACCCTCTCTCATCCTTCTAAATTCCAATGAATACAATCCCAGTCGACCCATTCTTTCATCATATGTCATTCCTGCTATCCCGGGATTTAACCTGGTGAACCTACGCTGCACTCCCTCAATAGCAAGAATGTCCTTCCTCAAATTAGGAGACCAAAACTGCACACAATACTCCAGGTGTGGTCTAGCCAGGGCCATGTACAACTGCACTAGGACCTCCTTGCTCCTAAACTCAAATCCTCGCAATGAAGGCCAACATGCCATTAGCTTTCTTTCATGCTGTACCTGCATGCTTTCTTTCAGTGACTGATATACAATGACACCCAGGTTTCGTTGCACCTCCCCTTCTCCTAATCTGCCACCAGTCAGAGTCTGAAGAAAGGTCTCGACCTGAAACGTCGCCCATTCCTTCTCTCCAGAGATGCTGCCTCACCCGCTGAGTTACTCCAGCATTTTGTGTCTACCTTTGATTTAATCCAGCATCTGCAAATCTTTCTTACACCATTCAGATAATAATCTGCCGCCTTGTTCTTGCCACCAACCTCACATTTATCCACATTATACTGCATCTGCCATGCATCTGCCCGCTCACCCAAGTCACCCTGCAGCCTCATAGCATCCTCCTCGCAGCTCACACTGCCGCCCAGCTTTGTGTCATCCGCAAACTTGGAGATGTTACTTTTAATTCCCTCGTCTAAATTGTTACATTTAATTCCTTTGTCCAAATACATCCCAGTTTAATTCCACACTGGGTTCACTAACTCTATGTACATAGTAGGCCCCCCCTCGGTCATGACAGACCATGGGTGATTCCACACTGGGTTCACTAATTCTATGTACATAGAGAAGGTTATTGGCTGCAACCTTTCCCCCATTGATGAACTGTACACTGCAAGGGCCAGGAAGCGAGCGGGTAAGATCATCTCTGACCCCTCTCACCCTGGCCACAAACTCTTTGAATCACTTCCCTCTGGAAGGCGACTCCGGACTGTCAAAGCCGCCACAGCCAGACATAAAAACAGTTTTTATCCACGAGTAGTTGCTCTACACCACAGCCAAAAATCTGTAGCCTCCCTTTGATCTGGTATTTTGTTGGTTCACATGCTTGATCAATGGTGTTTTGTCATTAATGTTTTATTATTATTAATATTTAGTGTTTTCTGAGTCATTCGTAACTGTCACTGTATGTCATGTTGTTACTTGTGGGTATTCCTTGTATGTGAATACTTGGCCAATAAACTTACTTACTTACTTACTTACTTATATACATTATTAAATCACAGTATAATTCCACACTGGCTTCACTAACTTTTCTATTTGCAGGGACCCCAACAGGTCCAGCATTCCATCATCGCCAGTTTTCAGCAGTGACGATCTCATTGTTTGCCAGCTGACCCACGCCGTTCCCTGTGCGCATCAGGAGCCCATCACGGTCCTGAAGCTGCGGCTGGCCGTGTGGTGACAGGTAGCCAGGACCACACACTCAGAGTGAGTGCACGTCAGCCACCGTGAAAGTCGTTAGTTATTGTTCTTTTTTAGTTTTAACGATACGGCCCACCCAGTCTGTGCCTACCAGCGATCCCCCACACACTAACGCTATCCTACCCACACTGGGGACAATTCACATTTACATCAAGCCAAAGGTAGACAAAAATGCTGGAGAAACTCAGCAGGTGAGGCAGCATCAATGGAGCGAAGGAATGGGTGACGTCTCGGGTCGAGGCCCTTCTTCGGAAGAAGAAGGGTCTCGACCCGAAACGTCGCCAATTCGAGACCCTTCTTCCGAAGAACGAAGAAGTCTGAAGAAGAAGGGTCTCGACCCGAAACGTCGCCAATTCGAGACCCTTCTTCCGAAGAGAGAAGAATTCTGAATTCAGGTAGTCCCTTGCTTTCTCCCTCCTTCCCCTCCCCTTCCCAGCTCTCCCACAGCCCACTGTCTCTGCCTCTTCCTTTCTTCTTCCCGCCCCCCATCCCCCACATCAGTCTGAAGAAGGGTCTCGACCGGAAGCGTCACCTATTCCTTCGCTCCATAGATGCTGCCTCACCCGCTGAGTTTCTCCAGCATTTTTATCGACCTTCGATTTTTCCAGCATCTGCAGTTCTTTCTTAAACTTTACACCAAGGCCAAGTAACCTACAAACCTGTACGTCTTTGGGGTGTGGGAGGAAACTGAAGATCTCGGAGTAAACCCACGCAGGACACGGGGAGAACGTACAAACTCCGTACAGACAGCACCCGTAGTCAGGATCGGACCCGGGGTCTCTGCCGCTGAAATGCTGTGAGGCAGCAACTCTACCGCTGCGCCACCGTCCCGTTTGAAGTGGTAATAAAAATGAACTGCAGATGTTGCTTTATACCAAAGATCGACATTAAATGCTGCAGTAACTAAGCTGCCAGGCAGCATCTCTGGAGAACTGGACAGGTGACATTTCGGGTCGAGACTATTCTTCAGGCTGATTGCAGGAGGAAGGAACCTGAGGAGATTTCACAGTGGAGCAGACAAGATGTAATAGCAAAGAAATACAGTTCCTTCCCCCCCCCCCCCCAATCAGTCTGAAGAAGGGTCCAGACCCGAAACGTCACCTATCCATGTTCTCCACAGATGCTGCCTGACCCGCTGAGTTACTCCAGCACTCTGTGAAACGTCACCTATCCATGTTCTCCACAGATGCTGCCTGACCCGCTGAGTTACTCCAGTATTTTGCATCTACTTTTGGTATTGGTTGTCTATTGCACGTGACAGAACATAGAACTCCCATCAGGCAAGAGGTGCAGAAGTGTGAAAACGCACACCTCCAGATTCAGGGACAGTTTCTTCCCAGCTGTTCAGGCAACTGAACCATCCTACCAACAACTAGAGAGTGGTTCTGACTCCCTTCTACCTCGTTGGAGACTCTTGGACTGTCTTTAATCGGACTTTACTGGACTTTATCTGGCACTAAACATGATACCATTCGTCCTGTATCTGCACTGTGGACAATAGACAATAGGTGCAGGAGTAGGCCATTTGGCCCTTCCAGCTTGATTGTAATCATGTAGTCTTTTAGCTAACTGGATAGTGCATAGAGTTGGATGGCACACAGCGGTAGAGTTGCTACCTCACAGCGCCGGAGACCCGGGTTCGATCCTGACCACAGGTGCTGTCTGTACTGAGTTTGTACATTCTCCCCGTGACCTGCGTGGGTTTCCTCCTGGTGCTCCGGTTTTCTCTCACATCTCACAGACATGCGGGTTTGTAGGTTAATTGGCCCTCTGCAAATTGTTCCCGAGTGCGTAGAGTGTACAGTGCGATTGTTGGTCGGCGTAGACTCGGTGGGCTGAAGGGCCTGTTTCCAGCAAATTAATCCCTAATTTGACGAAGGACATTCTTGCTATTGAGGGAGTACAGCGAAGCTTTACAAGGTTAATTCCCGGGATGGCGGGACTGTCATATGCTGAGAGAATGGAGCAGCTGGGCTTGTACACTCTGGAGTTTAGAAGGATGAGAGGGAATCTTATTGAGACATATAAGATTATTAAGGGCTTGGACACACTAGAGGCAGGAAACATGTTCCCGATGTTGGGGGAGTCCAGAACCAGGGGCCACAGTTTAAGAATAAGAGGTAAGCCATTTAGAACGGAGACGAGGAAACACTTTTTCTCACAGAGAGTTGTGAGTCTGTGGAATTCTCTGCCTCAGAGGGCGGTGGAGGCCGGTTCTCTGGATACTTTCAAGAGCGAGCTAGATAGGGCTCTTAACGATAGCGGAGTCAGGGGATATGGGGAGAAGGCAGGAACGGGGTACTGATTGGGGATGATCAGCCATGATCACATTGAATGACGGTGCTGGCTCGAAGGGCCGAATGGCCTATTCCTGCACCTATTGTCTATTGTCCACGCTCTGTGGCTTTAAACTAAACTTAAAAACGGCACGTTTAGCTGCACGGTTTCGTTTGTGAACAGAGTGATTTCTGAGAGTTGTTCACTTCCTTTTGCAGATATTTCGACTTGAGGACTCGTGTTGCCTTTATACGTTGCAGGGCCACTCCGGAGGGATCACTGCCGTTTACATAGACCAGGTAACATCCCACGTGGAACAGGACAAGCACAGGAACAGGCCCTTCAGCCCACAGTGTCTGTGCCGAACACCATGCCCTTATCTACCTGCACGTGATCCATATCTCTACAATCCCTGCATATCCATGTGCCTCTCTAAGGTAGACAAAAATGCTGGAGAAACTCAGCGGGTCAGGCAGCATCTGTGGAGGGAATGGACAGACGATGTTTACGTTCAACTATTCGACTGAGAAGGGACCAGACCCGACATGTTGTCCGTTCACATCCTCCACCGGTGCTGACTGTCCCGCCGAGTTCCTCCAGCACTTTGTGTTTTGCTCATGATTCCAGCATCTGCAGTTCCTTGTGCCTCAACTTTAGCGTTGTAATTGTTTTTCATGGAGAAGTAAAAACATCTATTTTAAGCAGTTGGCAGCTGGCTCTATTTTAGCATCGTCACTGCTGCTTAAGTCAGACTATCTCGTGTTTGTTTACTCGCTTGCATCATCTCCGTCATCAACTTGGCCGTCTGTTATGAGTGTGTCATCAGCAAGTTCACAAGATCGTTAGTGATAGGAGCAGAATTAGGCCATTCGGCCCATCAAGTCTACTCCGCCATTCAAGCATGGCTGATCTATCTCTGCCTCCTAACCCCGTTGTCCTGCCTTCTCCCCATAACCCCTGACACCGCACAAATCAAGAATCTATCTATCTCTGCCTTAAAAATATCCATTAAGGTACTCTGTGGCAATGAATTCCACAGATTCCCCACCCTCTATGACTAAAGAAATCCCTCCTCGTCGCCGTTATAAAGGAACGTCCTGTACGCCTTTGGAGTGTGGGAGGAAACCGGAGCACCCGGAGAAAACCCACGCAGGTCACGGGGAGAACGTACAAACTCCCTACAGATAGCACCCGTAGTCGGGATCAAACCCGGGTCTCTGGCGCTGTGAGACAGCAACTCTACCGCTGTGCCACCCACAGCTGTATAACTACAGCTAGTTTAGTTTAGATATGCAGCAGGGAAACAGGCCCTTCGGCCCACCGGGTCCACGCTGACCAGCGATCACCGCACACTAACACTATACTACACACACTAGGGACAATTCACGTTTATACCAAGCCAATTAACCTACAAGCCTGTACGTCTTTGGAGTGTGGGGGGAAACCGAAGATCTTGGAGAAAACCCACGCAGGTCACAGGGAGAACGTACAAACTCGGTACAGACAGCACCCGTAGTCAGGATGAATCCTCTGGCGCCGTGAGGCAGCAACTCTACCGCTGCGCCACCGTGCCGGCCACGGCTGTACAGCTGTAGTTGTTGAATGTCTCCTTTCACCCCGCAGACGATGACGCTGGCCAGCGGGGGGCAGGACGGAGCTGTCTGCCTGTGGGACGTGTTGACGGGAAGCCGCATCAGCCACATGCACGGCCATCGCGGTGATGTGGTCTCCCTCATCTGTACCTCCAGCTGCGTCATCAGCGGCGGGCTGGACGACATCATCTGTATGTGGGACCGCAGCACTGGAATCAAGCTCTACTCCATTCAGCAAGTAGGTGCCAGGGGTGCTGCCGGGTACAGAGAGGGTCCGGCGTGTGGGGACCACCATGAGGGGGGGGGAGGGGAGAACGGGAGGACCCGGCGTGGGGGAGGGCGCTGTCGGGTACAGAGAGGGTCCGGCGTGTGGGGACCATCGTGAGTGAGGGGAAAGAGGGAAGGGGAGGGAAGAACAAGGAGGACCTGGTGTGGGATACTTTGTAACTTTGTCAGCGCCCTTTATGTGGCGACTATTCGCATACCTTGTGTACAGTGGAGGTTGTGTGTGTGTGTGTGTGTATGCGTGTGTATGCATGCTTGTGTGTATGTGCACGTGTGCGTGCACGTGTGTTTGCATGCACATGTGTGCGTGCACGTGTGTGTATGTGCATGTGTGTGCGCGTATGTGCGCATGTGTGCGTGCGTGTGTATGCGTGTGTGTATGCGCATGTGTGTGTGCGTGCGTGTGTGTATGCGTGTGTGTGTTGTGTGCGTGAACATGTGCGTGCGTGTGTGTGTATGTGCGTGTGTGTGTATGTGCGTGTGTGTGTGTTTGTGTGCGTGTTGTGTGTGTGCATGTGTGTGCGTGCGTGTGTATGCATATGTGTGTGCGTGAACAAGTGTGCGCATGTGCGTGCATGTGTGTATGTGCGTGTGTGCGTGTTGTGTGTGTGCATATGTGCGTGCGTGTGTGTATGCGCATGTGTGTGCGTGCGTGTGTATATGCGTATGTGTGTGTGTGTTGTGTGTGTGCGTGAACATGTGTGCGTGTGTGTGTCACACCCATTAACCAGTCTGCTCCTCGCCCCGTTGCAGGACATGGGATGTGGCGCCAGCCTGGGGGTGATATCGGACAACCTGTTGGTGACGGGGGGTCAGGGCTGTGTCAGCCTGTGGGACATTGGCTACGGGGACCTGTTGCAGACCGTGTACCTGGGCAAACGCAACGAGCTGCAGCTGGTGCGGCAGCTGCTGGTGCTGGACAACGCCGCCATCGTGTGCGACTTCGGCAGCGAGCTCAGCCTTGTCTACTTCCCCTCCGTCCTGGAGAAGCTGGACTGAGCGAGCGAGTCCGAGCCTCGCTGCACGAGCCCACCACCGCCGCGGACCCCGCCTCGTAGTGCGAGACTGGAGACGCCATACACTGGATGATCACTACACGGGAAGAACGCTGCACAATAACGTTGGCCGGCCGGCCTTCACTCTGCTGCAACAGGCTGAAACAAAGCAAGATTTTAATTTTATAATTTATGTAACAAAGCTTCAGAACTGCATGGTGCAGCGGGAATAAGCCTGCCCTGCAAAGAGCACTTGGTTGGCAGAACTAGCACGTTGTAGTAATCAGGCCCGATATTATTTGTTCTCACAATATCGCTTCATGTGAATCAGACATAAACTGTGACGCAAGGAAGATAGAGCAGAGATATTTTTTAAATCAATTTTTTTTTTAAAGTGCATTAAAGGATTATACATTTTAAGAAAATGCTGCGTTTAGCGATGTTTAAAAAAAAAAGTTTAAGAAAGAACTGCAGATGCTGGAAAAATCCAAGGTAGACAAAAATGCTGGAGAAACTCAGCGGGCGAGGCAGCGTCTATGGAGCGAAGGAATAGGTGACGCTTCGGGCCGAGACCCTTCTTCAGACTGATGTCGGGGGAGGCAGGAAGAAGAAAGGAAGAGGCAGAGACAGTGGGCTGTGGGAGAGCTGGGAAGGGGAGGGGAAGGAGGGAGAAAGCAAGGACTACCTGAAATTGGAGAAGTCAATGTTCATACCGCTGGGGTGTAAACTACCCAAGCGAAATATGAGGTGCTGCTCCTCCAATTTATGGTGGGACTCACTCTGGCCATGGAGGAGGCCCAGGACAGAAAGGTCGGATTCGGAATGGGAGGGGGAGTTGAAGTACTGAGCCACCGGGAGATCAGGTTGGTTAGTGCGAACTGAGCGGAGGTGTTGGGAGAAGCGATCGCCAAGCCTGCGCTTGGTCTCACCGATGTAGAGCAGCTGACACCTAGAGCAGCGGATGCAATAGATGAGGTTGGAGGAGGTGCAGGTGAACCTCTGCCCCACCTGGAAAGACTGCTTGGGTCCTTGGATGGAGTCAAGGGGGAAGGTAAAGCGACAAGTGTAGCATTTCCTGCGGTTGCAAGGGAAAGTACCAGGGGAGGGGGTGGTTTGGGTGGGAAGGGACGAATTGACCGGGGAGTTACGGAGGGAGCGGTCTCTGCGGAAAGCAGACAGGGGAGGAGATGGGAAGATGTGGCCAGTGGTGGGATCCCGTTGGAAAGTGGCGAGATTAAAAAAAAGTGACGGACTCCTGGCGGACTGTGAACGGTTTTTAATGAGTGGAAAGAAATATCGCCAGGTTGCAGCTGAAGTCAGCAAAACGCAGCGAGGGTTTCTCAGCAACTGTAAAGGGCCTGTCCCACTTACGCCATTATTTCCAGCGACTTGCCGGCGCCCGTCATAGTCGCAGCAGGTGGCCGAACATTTTCCAACGTTGAAAATCCAGACAAAAACTTTCAACATGTTGAAAATCCAGCGGTGACCAGAAAAAGGTACAACTCTTTGGGCGACTACTCACGACCATACAGGCGTCACATGTCTTAGAATAAAGGGGAGGTCATTTAAGACTGAGGTGAGAAAAAAACATTTTCACCCAGAGAGTTGTGAATTTGTGGAATTCCCTGCCACAGAGGGCAGTGGAGGCCAAATCACTGGATGGATTTAAGAGAGAGTTAGATAGAGCTCTAGGGGCTAGTGGAGTCAAGGGATATGGGGAGAAGGCAGGCACGGGTTACTGATAGGGGACGATCAGCCATGATCACAATGAATGGCGATGCTGGCTCAAAGGGCCGAATGGCCTCCTCCTGCACCTATTTTCTATGTTTCTATGTCGCCGGGGTGTCACCTGTATGGTCGTGAGTCGTCTCCTCAGTCGCCCAAAGAGTCGTGGCGTCTTTCTGGTCGCGTTTCAATGTTGGAAAATGTTCGCCCACCTGCTGCGACTGTGACGGGTGCCGGCAAGTCTCCGAAAAAAAATCTCGTAAGTGGGACAGGCCCTTGAGGAAGAGAGAAGAGGTGAAATTTTCCTTAAAGTACCATCGAACCAGCGGTCATGCCAACTTTTGACAAATTGTGTTTTTTCTCTCTCTCTCTCTCTCTCTCTCTCTCTCTCCCTCAAAAGAAAACATGAAATGCGTTGAAGGGAATGTGATTCCCAGCGGAAGACTTCTAGGCTGAGGCACCGCCTGTGGGTAGAGTCAATGGAGAGGTCGACACCCAGAGTATTTGCTTGTTCACTTGTCCCGATGACCTCTGCGTAAGTCGGGCATTCTCCATTATTCTATTACCACAGAATAATCCCATTGCAGTGTTTAAGAAAGAACTGCAGATGCTGGAAGAATCAAAGGTAGACAAAATTGCTGGAGAAACTCAGCGGGTGCCTATTGCAGTTGTTAGTGCTGCCTAGCAGTCAGTCTTTTAACACTAACTCTTCTCAAACTACTGGGGAAAACTCTCCTCAAACTACTGGGGAAAATGAGCAGGAAAGATCTGCAGATGCTGGTTTAAATCGAAGGTGGACACAAAATGCTGGAGTAACTCGGCGGGACAGGCAGCATCTGTGGAGAACATAGATAAGTGACTTTACAGGTCGAGAACTGTCTTCAGATGCCCAGGCCAGTAAAGTCACCTATCTATGTTCTCCAGAGATGCTCAGGACTGCAGTCGTTCAGGGCAGAAGCTGTGAGAGGTCGTGGCGAGGTTACGGACGCCCGACATAAACACCTCGCACGTACGATGGGGAGACAGCGGGGTGGATGGGGAGGGAATAGCCGGAGCTGGGAGCTGCATCTTCTCACAGTAAATGGGGATCATTTCCGCTTACATTCTCTCCCCCTTCCCCACTGGGCCACAACTCCCACAGGCTGGGGAGAGCTACAAGGTCATAAATGATGAGAGCAGAATTAGGCCATTCGGCCCATCAAGTCTACTCCTCCACTCAATCATGGCTGATCTGTCTCTCCCTCCTAACCCCATTCTCCTGCCTTCTCCCCATAACCTCCGACACGCCAGCAGAGTGGAGCAGAGCAGACTCACCCACAGATTCAGTGAGGCCACTCTCCCTGCGTCTGAACACTTTTTCTCACAGAGAGTTGTGAATCTGTGGAATTCTCTGCCTCAGAGGGCGGTGGAGGCCGGTTCTCTGGATACTTTCAAGAGAGAGCTAGATAGGGCTCTTAAAGATAGCGGAGTCAGGGGATATGGGGAGAAGGCAGGAACGGGGTACTGATTGGGGATGATCAGCCATGATCACATTGAATGGCGGTGCTGGCTCGAAGGGCCGAATGGCCTACTCCTGCACCTATTGTCTATCGTCTATAAGCACAGAGTGCTTGTGTAACTCAGCAGGACAGGCAGCATCTCTGGAGAGAAGGAATGGGTGACGTTTCGGGTCGGGACCCTTCTGTCTCCCGTTATTTATAGAAAAATAAAAACATCACCCATCTAACAGCTGTGTATTCTCCTGATACAATTTTAAAAACATAACTCGCTTTTGTTGCACTTTTTAATCTCTGGAACAATGAATGCTTACCCACATAAAGGAGAAGATACTAAATTACAAGAGTTTGGTTTTTGAATTCTGTACGGAAGAAAACTTGATCGGCACTTTATTATTTCTTGCTTAATTGAAAATATTTATGGTGTGGATATATTTTATAAAAGGTCGACTGTGATGCAGGGTTTTTAAGATCAAGTTGGGGTCCCTTATTTATTAGCAGTAACTGTGAAGGTGATGAACGGGACTGTGAATGTCAAGGAGCCACCCCACAAAGATGTACAGGTAAAATTGTATATGGTCGTAAGTGATAGGAGCAGAATTAGGCCATTCGGCCCATCGCGTCTCCTCCCCCATTCAATCATGGCTGCTCTATCTTCAGTCACAAGGTCATACATGATAGGAGCAGAATTAGAACGGAGACGAGGAAACACTTTTTTACACAGAGAGTTGTGAGTCTGTGGAATTCGCTGCCTCCCTCAGAGGGCGGTGGAGGCCGGTTCTCTGGATACGTTCAAGAGAGAGCTAGATAGGGCTCTTAAAAATAGCGGAGTCAGGGGATATGGGGAGAAGGCAGGAACGGGGTACTGATTGGGGATGATCAGCCATGATCACATTAAAGGCTCGAAGGGCCGAATGGCCTACTCTTGCACCTATTGTCTATTGTCTAATTAGGCCATTTGGTCCATCAAGTCTACTCTGCCATTCAATCATGGCTGATCTATCTCTCCCTCCTAACCCCATTCTCCTGCCTTCTCCCCATAACCCATACCAATCAAGAATCTATGTATTCTCTGCTTAAAGAATATCAATTGACTTGGCCTCCACAGCCTTCTTTGGCAAAGAATTCCCCAGATTCACCACCCTGTGACTAAAGATGTGTCCATGGTCCCATGGTACTGATGTTGGTCTGAGTGATTGCCTGGACCTTGTGGGCAAGTGTGGCCAAGAGGCCGGAGTAGACAGGTGCATCACTTATGATGGGGCATCTCACCTTTGTTGTCGTGACCAATTTCATGCTTTTCATCTCGAAATACACATTGCTGGAGGAACCCGGCAGGTTAGATCAGTTTAGTCTATTGTCACGTGTACCAAGGTGCAGTGAAAAGCTTTTAGACGGACACAAAATGCTGGAGAAACTCAGCGGGTGCAGCAGCATCTATGGAGCGAAGGAAATAGGCAATGTTTCGGGCCCGAACCCTTCAGACTGATGGGGGGTTGGGGAGAAGAAAGGAAAAAGGAGGAGGAGGAGCCCGAGGGCTGAGGGAGAGCTGGGAAGGGGAGGAGACAGCAAGGGCTAACGGAATTGTGAGAATTCAATGTTCATGCCCCCGGGATGCAGACTGCCCAAGCGGAATATGAGGTGCTGTTCCTCCAATTTCCGGTGTTGCTCACTCTGGCCATGGAGGAGGCCCAGGACAGAAAGGTCGGATACGGAATGGGAGGGGGAGTTGAAGTGCTGAGCCACCGGGAGATCAGGTTGGTTAGTGCGAACTGAGCGGAGGTGTTGGGCGAAGCGATCGCCAAGCCTACGCTTGGTCTCACCGATGTAGAGCAGTTGACATCTAGAGCAGCGGATGCAATAGATGAGGTTGGAGGAGGTGCAGGTGAACCTCTGCCTCACCTGGAACGACTGCTTGGATCCTTGGATGGAGACGAGGTCTCCATTTAAGATTTTAAATCTTATTGAGATGATTTGCTCTCTTTATTTCAATGGAATTTTTTTTTCAGGGTCCCAACTTAATAGGTCTCTTGAACATAAATGAATTATCTGCAGACCCTCTCCTGTTTATTTTAAGCATCAGAGATTGTTAGAAAATCAAAATTAGAAACTTGTACAGAACCAAAGAATATTTCTTGACAAATCACTTTTTGAGAATAAGCTTTTAATAAAAAAATATGCGAATATTGTTCTTATTTGTTTTTGTGCTAATCTCTGCAAAGTAGCTCTATTTAAGTTTGCCTTTTATTGTACAATTTTCTCCGCTACCAGAAAGGCAGCACGCTGACTCACAATGCCAGTGACCTGGGTTCGATCCTGACCTCGGGTCTTGTCTATGTGGAGTTTGCATGTTCTCCCTGTGACCGCGTGCTCCGGTTTCCTCCCACATCCCAAAGGCGTGCGGGTTTGTAGGTTAATCGGCCCCTCTGTAAATTGCCCCCTGGTGTGTAGGGAGTGGATGAGAAAGTAGGAATAACATAGCACTAGTGTGCACAGGTGATCGATGGTCGGCGCAGACTCGGTGGGCCGAAGGGCCTGTTTCCATACTGTATCTCTAAACGTAACTAAATGAAAGTGTTCCCTGTTACTCAAGCAGTACGATCCTCGGCAGATTTACTTTGAGTTAACGAAGTCAGTCTGAAGAAGGGTTCATGTTCTCCTGACCCACTGAGTTACTCCAGCACTCTGTGAAACGTCACCTATCCATGTTCTCCACAGATGCTGCCTGACCCGCTGAGTTACTCCAGCACTTTGTGTCTATCCCTGATAGGACAGATGTGGGTGGAAGAAAACACCTTATGAGTGATGAATGAAAGGAACTGCAGATGCTGGAATCCAGATCAAATCACAAAGTGCTGGAGCAACTCAGCGGGTCAGGCAGCATCTGTGGAGAATGTGGATAGGTGACGTTTCAGGTCAGCCTGTAGAAGGGTCCCCACCCTGAAACTCTCCTGTCTATACGTCCTCCATGAATGTTGCCGGACCTGCTGAGTTCCTCCAGCACTTTGTGTCTTTTCTTGCAAAGCCGGCGTCTGCAGGTCTTTGTGTCTCTTTGTTTTGGTCATTTCTGGGTTTTACGATGAATGTTTTACTTATTGTCCATTGCCGATTGCCCAGGGAAAGAGGAGGCAGTGGGTGGCAACCCTTTGTTGGTCTGAAGATGTCAGCGAGTGAACCAGACCTGGTTGTTACCACAATCTGGCAGTTTTCTGGTTGCTGTTACCAGACTAAGTTTTCTTTAAATTAATTCCCCAGCGGTCTTGAAACACACGCCCAGCTCAGCTGCTCCACAATTGTGACTTCTCTTCCAGTAACTTCACATTTTTGTGTCGATTATCACGGTGGTTCAGTACAGCGGCTGCATCCAGCCTGAACTCTGCATTGCCTGAAGCATCCCTGATCCATTTAATCTCCAGCAGATGTGGATCGGACAAAACAGACCAAAGCAAAGCTGAAGTAACAGTAGTCCCACATTGATTCTGGCTTAAAGATCGGAATAAAGAAGTGCAAAGTGAGTGTGTACGTGTGTGTGTGCGTGTGTACGTGTGTGTGTTTATGTACGTGTGTGTGTGTACGTGTTTGTTTATGTACGTGTGTGTGTACGTGTGTTTGTGTATGTGTGTGTGTACGTGTTTATGTTTATGTACGTGTGTGTGTACGTGTGTTTGTGTTTATGTACGTGTGTGTGTGTACGGGTGTTTGTACGTGTGTTTGTGTGTGTACGTGTTTATGTACGTGTGTGTGTGTGTGTGTGTACGTGTTTGTGTGTACGTGTTTGTGTGTACGTGTGTGTGTGTACGTGTTTGTGTACGTGTGTGTGTGTACGTGTTTGTGTGTGTGTGTGTCTAACACATTGTACTGAGACAATGAGGTGACGGACAGAATGATACAGTGTGGAAACGGCCCAACTTGCCCACACCGGCCAACGTGTCCCATCTACACTAGTCCCACCTGCCTGCGCTTGGTCCATATCCCTCCAAACCTGTCCTATCCATGTACCTGTCCAACTGTTTCTTAAACTCTGGGATAGTCCCGGCCTCAACTACCTCCTCTGGCAGCTCATTCCAAGCACCCACCACCCTTTGTGTGAAAAATGGGGGTGGGGGGGGGAAGTTTTGTTGATTTTAAAGCCACTTAGAAAGTAATTGCTCTAAACATCAACACCTCGATTCCAAGTGCGATTGCTGTTTTTAAGAAACATCGCCCATTTCTTCTCTCCAGAGATGCTGCCTGTCCTGCTGAGCGACCCCAGCATTTTGTGTCTATTTTCGCCTAGGAATAAAAATGGAAGGTTAAAGCTACACAAACTTGGACAACAGAGGCCCTTTTGGTGATCTTGGACGTAGTTTAGTGTTAAAGATCTATGACTTTTAAAATATAAAATGTCACGTTCCAGGTGTACATATTTTGACTAGAACAGCAACTGACAGGGATAATATGTCATTTAGTTTTGTATATGGCATTGTACTGTATATTAATATGCAGAAGAGCTTGTGATATTTTTGTTAATATATAACAAACTTTGTACTAATTGTAAATAAAATTTTTCGTATGTTGCATGTTGGGATTTTTGCATAAGTCATTTCCCAATTTAGTTAAAGAAAGAACTGCAGATGCTGGAAAAATCTAAGGTAGACAAAAATGCTGGAGAAACTCAGCGGGTGAGGCAGCATCTATGGAGCGAAGGAATAGGTGACGTTTCGGGTCGAAACCATTCTTCAGACTGATGTGAGGATGGGGGGGGTGGGGGCGCGCTGGAATCTCAAACAAAAGACAATAGGTGCAGGAGTAGGCCATTCGGCCCTTCCAGCCAGCACTGCCATTCACTGTGATCATGGCTGATCATCCACAATCAGTACCCAAACAAAACGCAGAGTGCAGGAGGAACTCAGCGGGTCAGGCAGCATCTGTGGAGGGAACGGACAGACACCGTTTCAGGTGGGGACCCGTCACTCACCCAAAACGTCATCTGTCCATTCCCTCCGCAGATGCTGCCTGACCCACTGATTTCCTCCAGCACTTTGAACTCGCCGAAGTTCAGATGTAAAACACAATGAAATATTCAAACACTTAAGTGGGTGGCGCAGCAGGTAGAGTCGCTGCCTCACAGCGCCAGAGACCCGGGTTCGATCCCGACTACGGGTGCTGTCTGTATGGAGTTTGTACCTTCTCCCCGTGACCTGCGTGGGTTTTCTCTGAGATCTTCGGTTTCCTCCCCCACTCCAGACGTGCAGGTTTGTAGGTTAATTGGCTTGGTGTAAATGTAAAATTGTCCCTGGCTTGTGCAGGACAGTGTTAGTGTGTGGGGATCGCTGGTCAGCGCGGACTTGGTGGGCTGTGAATGAAGGAACTGCAGATGCTGGTTTAAACCAAAGATAGACACAGAATGCTGGAGTAACTCAGTGGGACAGGCTTTCTTTGGGGGAGAGGTTAGAGTAGGCAAGGGGGGTGGAAAAGTTGAGATGGTTGATGTCACGCTGTCAGTTAGAAATAAAAAAGTCTAACTAAAGCAATCGGAAGAAGGGTCTCGACCCGAAACGTCACCCATTCCTTCTCTCCAGAGATGCTGCCCGTCCCACTGAGTTACTCCAGTATCTTGTGTCTATCTTCTGTTACCCTGCGGTATCTCTATACCAAACTTGTGATATAGTCGTTCAAGTAATGACCACAGTTTAAGAATAAGGGGTAAGCCATTTAGAATGGAGACGAGGAAACACTTTTTCTCACAGAGTAGTGAGTCTGTGGAATTCTCTGCCTCAGAGGGCGGTGGAGGCCGGTTCTCTGGATACTTTCAATAGAGAGCTAGATAGGGCTCTTAAAGATAGTGGAGTCAGGGGATATGGGGAGAAGGCAGGAACGGGGTACTGATTGGGGATGATCAGCCATGATCACATTGAATGGAGGCGCTGGGTGGAAGGGCCGAATGGCCTACTCCTGCACCTATTGTCTATTGCCCCCCCCCCAACCCACAAGTCATAAATCAGTGACCCCAAAAGTCGAGAAACAACTTTCTCTTCAGCTAAACAATAAAAGAAGCACTTGAGACGAGAAAGTAATCAAAGTTATTTATAAGGACGATTTATATTACAGTGGAATGGTCCAATGAGATTGATGCATTATCCAAAAACGTACACATGCAAGAACTCGAGTCTCACTACAGATCCAACTCATCTCCCTCCATCCATTCACGGGTCACAATCCAAGATGGCTCCGGCTTTTATGGTCACGAACACTACCATGTTTCAGCGAGTAAGAATGGAAGGAAATGAATGGTTAAGGGTGTAAATAGAGGCCTGTTTCAGAATAGCAAGGGTGACAATTCATAGAAATGAAAGTTAACGCTAAATCCTCAGCTGCCCACAACCCACTGGCATTTCTTTGTATAACACAGACTTCCCATTTTATTTGCTGAGATAAAAACTAAATGACATACAATAGAAAGCCAAAGGTAGACAACAAATGCTGGAGAAACTCAGCAGGTGAGGCTGCATCTATGGAGAGAAGGAATAGGTGCCGTTTCGGGTCGAGACCCTTCTTCAGACTGATGTGGGGGTGGGGGGTGCCCCCACCCCCACAACAGTCTGAAGAAGGGTCTCGACCAGAAACTTCACCTATTCCTTTGAGTCTGAAGAAGGGTCTCAACCCTATCCATTCTCTCCATAGATGCTGCCTCACCCGCTGAGTTTCTCCAGCATTTTTGTCTCCCTTCGATTTTTCCAGCATCTGCAGTTCCTTCTTAAACAATATAAAGTCAAATCATTTAAAGAATTAGATTGGTCAAACTCAGACCAGAATTCAAGTTCCCCCCTTTTCCCAGCATTCCTCCCAAGCCAAACCCTCAAAACTCTCAAAACACATTCTATTGTTACCCCAGCACTTCTCTTTTGTAAACCAGCATCTGCTGTTCCTGAAGAGTCTGGAGAAGGGTCTCGGCCTGAAACGTCGCCCATTCCTTCTCTCCATTGATGCCGCCTGTCCCACTGAGTTACTCCAGCACTTTGTGTCTATCTTCAGTGTAAACCAGCATCTGCAGTTCCTTCCTACACATTTCATCTGCTGTTCCTTGACCCTACATGGTTGTAATGAAGTCTGAAGAAGGGTTCCGACCCGACGTCACCTATCCATGTTCTCCACAGATGCTGCCTGACCCGCTGAGTTACTCCAGCACTCTGTGTCTATTTTGTTTTAAACATCATATTGTGTCCAAATCTACATCTAAACTATTTGAAATAAGATCGTCCGTTACTGCAATTGATCTCATTTTGAGGATCAAGACTTTGGGGCCTGTCCCACTTGGGAGTCATTTGCGCGTCATCATTTACACGTCACAATGCGGGCGTTGTGATGCGCGCATAGCGTGCATTACTCGCGCATGGTGCGTGGTGACGTAGGCAGTGACGCGCGGTCGCACACGGCGCCCTCAGGATTTTGGGATCCACGAAATCTTCGCGTGCCACCTGCGTGACGCACAAATGACGCCCAAGTGGGACAGGCCCTTTTGACTCCTCTTTCGATTCTTGGAATGAGAGTGAATGCCTTCAAAACAAAGGCGTCATTCTGGAAACAAACTTGAAACAGGCACGTTAGATGTCTGGGGAAAACGAGAGGGGAAGTTACCACACACATCTCCCTCTTAGCTATCATTTGGTTGACTAGGAATCAAGCAGCAGAAAATGGAACAAGCGGGACGGGAAAATGATCAAAATCACTGCCGTCCGGTGATCAACATGCACACCTATAAATTCCTTCTTCCCTGCCCTTCCTTTCCTAACCGTTGCCATTCACCTCCACCTTCTGCACAGCGTGGTAGAATTAATTGTAGAAATGATGTCAAACCAGCTAGCAAAATTCAATTGTTCACTCTTAAACTGAAACACAAAGACACAGAGTGCTGGAGTAACTCAGCGGGTCAGGCAGCATCTGTGGTGAACATGGATAGGTGACGTTTCAGAGTGCTGGAGTAACTCAGCGGGTCAGGCAGCATCTGTGGAGAACATGGATAGGTGACGATTCACAGAGTGCTGGAGTAACTCAGCGGGTCAGGCAGCATCTGTGGAGAACATGGATAGGGGACGTTTCACAGAGTGCTGGAGTAACTCAGCGGGTCAGGCAGCATCTGTGGAGAACATGGATAGGTGACGTTTCGGGTCAGGACACTTACTTGATCTGACCAAGGGTATGAACATTCTCTAATTTTAAGGTATTTACAAACCCTCTGACTTTTGCCCTCTGTGTCCTTTCCCCCTCTCCCTCCCTCCCCCGTACCCCACCTAGACTCACACCTATATCTCCCCACCCCCTCCCCTTCCACCAACATTCCTTCCTCTGGCTTCACAATTTGCAACTGTTTGGACTTTCAGTCTGAAGGTGTACTGACCGGAAACGTCACGCATCCTTTTCCTGCAAAGATGCTACCTGAGGTGCTGAGTTACTCCAGCACTTTGTGTCGCTCTCGGGTGAACTAGGAGCGGACAAACTGTCTGTGTTGTCCACTCATGTCTGGTTGGACAGGTTCAGCAAGGAGAGGCTGGAGGTCCATTCATCTGCGGGACTAATCTAGCGCCCGCCCGCCCGCGTAGTTTGCACTGCTGCTCGGCAAGGACTTGGAATTGATGCGCTTCTAAAACATGGCTGTGCCACCAGCGTAGTGTTGGAGTTGAACCAACATTTGCTCTCCAACCTTGCTAAGTGTTAAGGGTTTGGACACGCTAGAGGCAGGAAACATGTTCCCGATGTTGGGGGTGTCCAGAACCAGGGGCCACAGTTTAAGAATATGGGGTAGGCCATCTAGAACGGGGACGAGGAAACACTTTTTCTCACAGAGAGTGGTGAGTCTGTGGAATTCTCTGCCTCAGAGGGCGGTGGAGGCCGGTTCTCTGGATGCTTTCAAGAGAGAGCTGGATAGGGCTGTTAAAGATAGTGGAGTCAGGGGATATGGGGAGAAGGCAGGAACGGGGTACTGATTGTGGATGATCAGCCATGATCACATTGAATGGCGGTGTTGGCTCGAAGGGCCAAATGGCCTACTCCTGCACCTATTGTCTATAACATTTGCTCTTCACCATTGCCAACAAAAAACCGGCAGCCCCCAACAGTAGGGACCTGCACAACTGCTGGGGCGGGCGTCAGGAGGCGGCAAGTCTCCAGGCAGATCCACAACAGGCCGCCCTTCATGTAAGTCGACCAGAGACCTTCATAGTCGAGACTCCAAGGCAAAGGCAAGCACCGGTGTCGGCACCCCGTGGAAATGGATCAGAGCCCAGAGTCAGGGAGTAATGAGAAGATGACCAGGGAATGGATAGATAGCAGCTTGCAAAGACCACATCCACAAGGTTGCGGAGAAACATGCCTCAGTTGTGATACAACCCCGACAGCAAGAGTAAAACCACTTATCAACAGTGGAAAACAAACTATTTTGGCCGTGAGTAAAAAGCAGGGCAATTTGTGCAGAATGGTGATTCATTATAAATTCTTGAAATTAAACAAATTGTCGTGCGAGATGTCCCAAAATCAACCGATGTAGAGAATGAACAAAGTTCCGACATCCCAACAATTCTTTGTGCCAATCCACCTGCCCGCAAATACCAGAGTAGATGAGTGGTTTACACAGAGCCAGGTGTGTGAGCAATAATTTACTGTTTACATGAATGCTATGGGGAGGACAATCCCTCACTGGTATACATGTAGGAGCTATGCATTATACAGGACAGAGCTCTTTCTGATTTATACAGAACAAACCGTGAGCCAATTTCGCTGACATCCCCACGAAAGGCCGATCACATTTCCTCTTCCCAGCCCCGCTACAGAACAAGAGGCGTTGAGACAGAGCGAGCCATCACGTCTTGTTCAGGGTCCACAGCGGGTCGAGCTGGCTGAGCGGGTCCTCGCCTGTGGTAGGCGTCTGGAGACCTTGCCCGTTGTTCTGGTGCTGGAGGAAGTTGTGCTTGCTGATCTTCGGCCTGTTGCGGGGGTTGGTGTCCAGGGTGAAGGCTTCCGCGGTGAGGCAGGCGAGGAGGTCGAGGGAGGCCGCCTTGCTCTCCGCCTCCGTCTCGGTGTGGTTGGCGGCGCTGGGCCGGGGGGCAGGCGTGTGGGTGGTCCTGCTTGTGTCCGGGGCCTGGCTGGGTTGGCCGGTGTCCAAGGTGGTCTCGGCGGGCAGGGTTGGTGGCGGTGCCGTTTGTGCCGGTGGTGAAGGCGGTTGCTCCGCAGCTCGGGGGGTCTTGATGGGCGGGTCCTGCTGGAGGATGGGAGGGGGGTCGGGTCCCGGCTCCAGGGGGGGCAGCGGGCCGGCCCTGCCCTCGCCAGTGCCCCCGGCACATGCCCTGATACTCAGCTTGGCAATGGTGGCTTGAATGGAGCTGATGGGCAAATCACCACCCAGCACTAGGTCCTGCAGTTCCTGCCGACTGTAACTCTGCAGGTCAGACACAAACACACAGTCAACACATGGATAGGACAGGTTTGGAGGCATATGGACCAAGCGCAGGCAGGTGGGACTAGGGTAGCTGGGACATGTTGGCCTGTGTGGGCAAGTTGGGCCTGTTTCCACACTGTATCACTCTGTGACTTCATGTTGCAGTTGTATAAGACGTTGGTGAGACTGCATTCAGAATATTGTGTTCAGTTCTGGGCACCATGTTATAGGAAAGATATTGTTAAGCTTGAAAGGGTTCAGAAAAGATTTACAAGGATGTTGCCAGGACAAGAGGGTGTGAGCTATAGGGAGAGGTTGAGTAGGCTGGGTCTCTATTCCATGGAGCACAGGAGGATGAGGGGGAATCTCCTGGAGTAAATGAGGTGCTTGAGGAGTATAAAGAATGTAAAAAGAATATTAAGAAAGAAATTAGAAAAGCTAAAAGAAGATATGAGGTTGCTTTGGCAAGTAAGGTGAAAGTAAATCCAAAGGGTTTCTACAGCTATATTAATAGCAAAAGGATAACAAGGAATAAAATTGGTCCATTAGAGAGTCAGAGTGGACAGCTATCTGCAGAGCCAAAAGAGATGGGGGAGATATTGAACAATTTCTTTTCTTCGGTATTCACCAAGGAGAAGGATATGGAATTATGTGAGGTAAGGGAAACAAGCAAAGTAGCAACTATTCCCGGTTCAGAGTAGTCATTAGAACCGGGAATAGTGCCGGAGGATTGGCGTACTGCGCATGTTGTCAGTGGTGGGCAAATTAATGGAAAGGATACTTAGAGATAATATATATAAGCATCTGGATGAGCAGGGTCTGATTAGGAACAGTCAACATGGATTTGTGCCTGGAAGATCATGTTTGACTAATCTTCTTGAATTTTTCGAAGAGGTTACTAGGGAAATTGATGAGGGTAAAGCAGTGGATGTTGTCTATAGGGACTTCAGTAAGGCCTTTGACAAGGTTCCTCATGGAAGGTTGGTTAAGAAGATTCAATTGTTGGGTATTAATGGTGGAGTAGCAAGATGGATTCAACAGTGGCTGAATGTGAGATGCCAGAGAGTAATGGTGGATGGCTGTTTGTCAGGTTGGAGGCCGGTGACTAGTGGGGTGCCTCAGGGGTCTGTGTTGGGTCCACTGTTGTTTGTCATGTACATCAATGATCTGGATGATGGTGTGGAAAATTGGATTAGTAAGTATGCAGATGATACTAAGATAGGTGGTGTTGTGGATAATGAAGTAGATTTTCAAAGTCTACAGAGAGATTTAGGCCATTTGGAAGAGTGGGCTGAAAGATGGCAGATGGAGTTTAATGCTGAAAAATGTGAGATGCTACATCTCGGCAGGACAAATCAAAATAGGACATACATGGTAAATGGTAGCGAATTGAGGAATGCAGTTGAACAGAGGGATCTAGGAATAACTGTGCATAGTTCCCTGAAGGTGGAATCTCATGTAGATAGGATGGTAAAGAAAGCTTTTGGTGTGCTGGCTTTTATAAATCAGAGCATTGAATATAGAAGTTGGGATGTAATGTTAAAATTGTACAAGGCATTGGTGAGGCCAATTCTGGAGTATGGAGTACAATTTTGGTCGCCTAATTATAGGAAGGATGTCAACAAAATAGAGAGAGTACAGAGGAGATTTATAGAATGTTGCCTGGGTTTCAGCAACTAAGTTACAGAGAAAGGTTGAACAAGTTAGGTCTTTATTCTTTGGAGCGCAGAAGGTTAAGAGGGGACTTGATAGAGGTCTTTAAAATGATGAGCGGGTTAGACAGAGTTGACGTGGATAAGCTTTTCCCATTGAGAGTAGGGAAGATTCAAACAAGGGGACATGACTTGAGAATTAAGGGACAGAAGTTTAGGGGTAACATTAGGGGGAAACTTCTTTACTCAGAGAGTGGTAGCTGTGTGGAATGAGCTTCCAGTGGAAGTGGTGGAGGCAGGTTCGATTTTATCCTTTTAAAAAAAAGTGTTTGGCACGGACTTGAAGGGCCGAGATGGCCTGTTTCCAAGCTGTAATGGTTATATGGTTATCTTATAGAGGTGTATAAATCATGAGAGGAATAGATTGGGTAGACGCACAGAGTCTCTTGCCCAGAGTAGAGGAATTGAGGACCAGAGGACATAGGTTTAAGGTGAGAGGGGAAAAGATTTAATAGGAATCCGAGGGATAACTTTTTCACACAGAGGGTGGTGGGTGTATGGAACAAGCTGCCAGAGGAGGTAGTTGAGGCTGGGACTATCCCATCGTTTAAGAAACAGTTGGACAGGGACATGGATAGGACAGGTTTGGAGGGGTATGGACCAAGCGCAGGCAGGTGGGACTAGTGTAGATGGGACACATTGGCCGCTGTGGGCAAGTTGGGCCTGTTTCCACACTGTAACACTCTATGAAGGGCCAGTTTCCACGCTGTCTCTATGAAGGGCCAGTTTCGACACTGTATCTATGAAGGGCCTGTTTCCACACTGTAACACTCTATGAAGGGCCAGTTTCCACGCTGTCCCTATGAAGGGCCAGTTTCGACACTGTCTCTATGAAGGGCCTGTTTCCACACTGTCTCTATGAAGGGCCTGTTTCCACACTATATCACTCTATGAAGGGCCTGTTTCCACGCTGTCTCTATGAAGGGCCTGTTTCCACACTGTATCACTCTATGAAGGGCCTGTTTCCACACTGTATCTATGAAGGGCCTGCTTCCACACTGTTTCACTCTATGACTCTATAACTGCAAACTAGGTCCATTTCAGATGAACACATTGAACAGATCAACCCTGCATATTTACAATTGTTAATTGCATCATTCCAGGAAAGATGTGGAGGCTTTGGAGACAGTGCGGAGGAGGTTTATCAGAATGATGCTGGGATTAGAGTGTATTAGGTAACCTAGAGAGGTTGGACAGACTTCAATGGGTTCGCTAAAGATAAGGGCACAAAATGCCGCAGTAACTCAGCGGGACAGGCAGCATCTCTGGAGAGAAGGAATGGGTGACGTTTTGGGTCGAGACCCTTCTTCAGACTCGAATCATCACCCATGAGGGGAGAGGGGAAACTAGAGGTGTGAAAAGGATTCAGAGCCGGCACCGATGACCAGGGAAAGGCGGAGCCCACAATGGCCCATTGTTGGCTGTGGAAGAGGTGATACCAAACAGTGAAACTAGCAGGAAGACTAGGACGGGGGGAGGGCCGAGAGAGAGAGTTGCTCGAAGGGTTACTTGAAGTTAGAGAAGTCAATGTTCATACCGCTGGGGTGTAAGCTGCCCAAGTGTAATATGAGGTGCTGTTCCTCCAATTTGCGCTGGGCCTCACTCTGACAATGGAGGAGGCCCAGGACAGAAAGGTCAGGTTGGGAATGGGAGGGGGAGTACACTTTTTGTTGTTGTTTAGATTAGATTAGATTCAACTTTATTGTCATTGTGCAGAGTACAAGTACAGAGACAACTAAATGCTTTTTCTTCATGCAGCCATACGAATTTAAAAAAAATAAGAACACAGAACACGATAGTCTATGGGTACATATTCTGTTGTGCCGCAGCAAGTGAGAATTTCATTGTTCTATCTGGGACATGAGACGATCGATAAACCAATCCAGACTAGTTTCGGAGATGGGGGGAGAGCTGATTGAAGTATATAAAGTTACAAGGTGTAGGTAGGGGGGACAGTCGGCAATGCTTTACCTCAAGGTGGAAATTTCAAAGACAAGAGGGCACAGCTTTATGGTGAAGGGGGAAAGTTTAAAGGAAATGTCACCCATTCCTTCTGTCCAGAGATGCTGCCTGACCCGCTGAGTTACTCCAGCATTTTTGTGCCCATCTACAGGTTTGGAGGTTTATCAACTTGGTATAAATGCAAAAATTGTCCCGAGTGCCTATAGGATAGTGGTAGTGTGGTGGGATCGCTGGTCGGCGTGGACTCGGTGGGCCTCATGTTGGCCTTCATAACAAGAGGAGTTGAGTGTAGGAGCATAGAGGTCCTTCTGCAGTTGTATAGAGCCTTAGTGAGACCACACCTGGAGTATTGTGTGCAGTTTTGTTCCGCTAATTTGAGGAGGGACATTCTTGCTATCGAGGGAGTGCAGCGTAGTTTTACAAGGTTAATTCCCGGGATGGCGGGACTGTCATATGCTGAGAGAATGGAGCGGCTGGGCTTGTACACTCTGGAATTTAGAAGGATGGGAGGGGATCTTATTGAAACATATAAGATTATTAAGGGTTTGGACACGCTAGAGGCAGGAAACATGTTCCCGATGTTGGGGGAGTCCAGAACCAGAGGCCACAGTTTAAGAATAAGGGGTAAGCCATTTAGAACGGAGATGAGGAAACACTTTTTCACACAGAGAGTGGTGAGTCTGTGGAATTCTCTGTCTCAGAGGGCGGTGGAGGCAGGTTCTCTGGATACTTTCAAGAGAGAGCTAGATAGGGCTCTTAAAGATAGCGGAGTCAGGGGAGAGGGGTTAAAGCAGCATCAGAAAAGATGTGATGAAGAGAAGGGTTAGATTCACAGCTGATGACATTCGTGGCTTCCCTGAATTGAGTAGAGTTCAGTTTAGTTTATTGTCATGTGTACCGAGGTACAGTGACAAGCTTTTGTTGCGTGCTAACCAGACAGCGGAAAGACAATACATGATTACAATCGAGCCGTCCACAGTGTGCGGATAGATTCAAAAGAGTGGAGCGCTGGTGATGTGCGATTGCGGATCCACTTCTGTCACCAGCGCGCAAAGGGTCGTCTGAGTTGGGCACCATCTTGTATCTTAACGGAGTCAAGGGATACGGGGAGAAAGCAGGAACTGTATGACCGGCCATGATCATATTGAATGGTCTACTCCTGCACTTATTTTCTATGTTTCTATCTTGGTTTCTGAACTTTTCCTCGTACACAGCCTGGTGTTAAAACTTGGAATGGTTTAGTGATACAGCGTGGAAACAGGCCCTTCGGCCAACCGAGTCCACGCGGACCAATGATCACCCGTACACTAGTTCTATGTTATCCCAATTTCGCATGATACACACTAGGGGGCAATTTACAGAAGCCAATTAACCTGCAAACCCGCACGCCTTTGGAATGTGGGAGGAAGCCGGAGCACCCGGAGAAAACCCACGCGGTCACGGGGAGAACGTGCAAACTCTGTACAGACAGCACCCATAGTCAGGATGGAACCTGGGTCTCTGGCGCTGTGAGACATCCTTGTGATTGAGGCAGTGCAGCGTAGGTTCACGAGATTGATCCCTGGGATGGCGGGACTGTCATATGAGGAAAGATTGAAAAGACTAGGCTTGTATTCACTGGAGTTTAGAAGGATGAGGGGGAATCTGATAGAAACATATACAATTATAAAAGGACTGGACAAGCTAGATGCAGGAAAAATGTTCCCAATGTTGGGCGAGTCCAGAACCAGGGGCCACAGTCTTAGAATAAAGGGGAGGTCATTTAAGACTGAGGTGAGAAAAAACGTTTTCACTCAGAGAATTTATGGAATTTCCTGCCATGGAGGGCAGTGGAGGCCAAATCACTGGATGGATTTAAGAGAGAGTTAGATAGAGCTCTAGGGGTTAGTGGAGTCAATGGATATGGGGAGAAGGCAGGCACGGGTTATTGATTGGGGACGATCAGCCATGATCACAATGAATGGCGGTGCTGGCTCGAAGGGCCGAATGGGCTCCTCCTGCACGTATTTTCTATGTAACTTTACCCGCTGTGCCACCGTGACACCACAGGTTCTGTTCTGGTGACACAATACAGTTTGGTACATAATTGCAAGGGTAGACACAAAAGGCTGGAGTAACTCAGCGGGTCACGCAGCATCTCTGGAGAAAAGGAATGGGGGACGCTTCGGGTCGACACCCTTCTTCAGACTGATGCTTCATAATTGCAATACGTGGTGCAGCAGCGTCAGCAATTAGTAAACACTACAAATACCTTTTGAGATGAACAGGTGGGTGCCTTGGTGGACAGGATGGTGGGAACCCCATGCCTCAGTAGAACCTGCTCCACATGTTTCAGGATGGCTTCATAGCAGAACTTCAGGTGGAGCTACAGAGGGAAAGACACAAAGCATTGGCCTTCATAACAAGAGGAGTTGAGTATAGACAATAGGTGCAGGAGTAGGCCATTCGACCCTTCGAGCCAGCACCGCCATTCAATGTGATCATGGCTGATCATCCCCAATCAGTATAGGAGCAAAGAGGACCTACTGCAGTTGTACAGGGCCCTAGTGAGACCACACCTGAAGTATTGTGTGCAGTTTTTGGTCCCCTAATTTGAGGAAGGACATTCTTGCTATTGAGGGAGTGCAGCGTAGGTTCACAAGGTTAATTCCCGGGATGGCGGGAGTGTTATATGTTGATAGAATGGAGCGGCTGGGCTTGTATACTCCGGAATTTATTGTTAGGGGTTTGGACACGCTAGAGGCAGGAAACATGTTCCCGAGGTTGGGGGAGTCCAGAACCAGGGGCCACAGCTTAAGAATAAGGGGTAAGCCATTTAGAATGGAGATGAGGAAACACTTTTTCACACAGAGAGTTGTGAATCTGTGGAATTCTCTGCCTCAGAGGGCGGTGGAGGCCGGTTCTCTGGATGCTTTCAAGAGAGAGTTAGATAGGGCTCTTAAAGATAGCGGAGTCAGGGGATATGGGGAGAAGGCAGGAACGGGGTACTGATTTGGATGATCAGCCAGGATCACATTGAATGGCCGAATGGCCTACTCCTGCACCTATTGTCTATTGTCATTTCAAACCCACCGTCACAGAGCCATAGTCAGACGGCACGGAGACAGGCCCTTCGGCCCATCTCGTCCATGCAGGCCAACACACATTTCTTACATCAGTTGGAAGGAACTACAGATGCTGGTTTAGGCCAAAGATGGCCGCAAAGTGCTGAAGCAACTCAGCGGGTCATGCAGCATCTCTGGAGAAAAGGAACGAGGTGACATTTCATGTTTCGGACCCAATCTACACATTTCATACATGTTACATTTCTTACATAAATGTAGGCCCATTAACGCCTCCACTTTCTAAGGATATTGCGGAGATTTGGTCTGTTGAAGAATACCCTATTGAGCTTCCACAGGTGTACGGTAGAGAGCATAATGACTGGTTGAATCACGGCCTGGTTCA
Organism: Malacoraja senta; assembly: GCA_038087875.1. Lineage (NCBI taxonomy): Eukaryota > Metazoa > Chordata > Chondrichthyes > Rajiformes > Rajidae > Malacoraja > Malacoraja senta. Next base: position 36,916 of record JAXLNO010000226.1, on the reverse strand, counting down.
GCGACTCAGGAACGAAGGGTGATTCAAGAGAAAATACTTCAAATCTTTATTTATGACACACGGGTTTGGTGAATCACTAAGTACAAAGTTTCCAATCATTAATCTTATTTGTAAGATCACGTTATAGGAGTAGAATTAGGCCATTCGGCCCATCGAGACTACTCCGCCATTCAATCATGGCTGATCTCCGCTAATCCAATTCTCCTGCCTTCTCTCCATAACCTGACACCCGTTCTAATCAATAATTTGTCTATCTCGGCCTTAAAGAAAATCCACTGACTTGGCCTCCACAGCCCTCTGTGGCAATGAGTGCCACAGATTAATTACCCTCTGACTAAAGAAATTCCTCCTCACCTCCTTTCTAAATGAGAGCTCTTTAATTACCTAGTAGTAAAAAAAAACACCCCCACCTCAGTCTGAGGAAGGGACTCGACCCGAAACGTCACCTATTTCCTTCGCTCCATAGATGCTGCCTCGCCCGCTGAGTTTCTCCAACACTTTTGTCTATGGGAAATACTCAGGTCAGTCACATTGGCCTTCATCAGTCAGAATTTGTGAGGTTGTATCGCACTTGTATAAGACGTTGGTGAGGTCACGTTCAGTTCTGGGCACCATGTTATAGGAAACATGTTGTCAAGCTGGAAAGGGTTCAGAGAAGATTCACGAGGATGTTGCCAGGACTCGAGGGCCAGAGAACTACAGGGAGAGGTTGGGCAGGCTAGGGATTTATTCCTTGGAGCGCAGGAGGATGAGGGGTGATCTTATAGAGGTGTACAAGATCGTGAGAGGAATAGATTGGGTAAACACAGAGTCCTTTGCCCAGAGTAGGGGAATTGAGGACCAGATG